>BDMB01000080.1:121073-274532 GCA_016859785.1 Macrotyloma uniflorum | reverse complement strand
TAATAATAATAATAATAATAATAATAATAATAATAATAATAATAATAATAATAATAATAGTAGTAGTAGTAGTACTGTGCTTTGTCACAAGCATTTTAACATATTTTTTTTCACATGTAAATACTAAAGGAATGATTTATATTTTCCACATCATTATATTGGAGTAATGCTTAGTATGGGTTATACTTCTTTTTATGTTATTTAATATAATATTTGTATGTCTATTAGTCTTATAGTTCGAACTTAATCATGAGTTTGAGTGAGATTTTTCCTATATCTAAAAGAATTTATTAAAAGTTCATTCCATTCTCATTTAAAAATAGTAAAATATGTTTTATTTTGTATTTTTAACTTCTTCTTTTTTATTTCATCTAACAAAAAAGTGTGCAGAAAATTAAATAATTAACTAGATAATTATCTTTTTTCTTTACTCAATGATTAATCGATACTCACCAAGTAGATTATCCAACACATAAGGAATAAGATCAGGGATCCATACACCATTCTACAAAAGATCCAACAACCATTGAAACCCTAAACTTGACTCACAATCAGGAATTCAGTTGAGTCAGAAAGAAAATTTCTGCTGCATCTACCTTCTTATTGTGAAACAATGCGTCATTCTTGTACTTCCACAAATTTCACACCACCCCAACCCACATCACCCTAACCCACACCATCTTTTAATATATATTAACCTTCTTGTGTTGGAAGTGAATGTACTGTTGTAACAAGTAGTGTTGTAACAAATATTGTTTGAGAGTTTTAGTTTTACAAGTATTTATGTCAAACTAGTTATAACATTTGTTTCACACCACATTAGCTATCTTGTACTCCAAAAATAAATATGTAATAGATTTCTTCTCCACACGATCACGATTGTACGAGTAATGCACAATCACTCATTATTTTCTTATTCCCATTTAACTTTACACATTTCCTTGTAGTTAACTAAACAAAGCCCAACAATAATTCCAAAGTATTAGGAATATTAGTTAAAAAAATTAAGTATATTTTGTTGTTTCTTTTTTTTTTTCAAACATCAAAATACTTCTAATTAAGATATATTCATTAGGATGGATGTAAAATTATTCTTCAAATGATTTTGGCAACATATAATATCAAGGACACATCAATATCACTATAGAGTCAACTAGTATCTCTTCTTTGACATGTGTCACATATTTTTTCCTAATTAAATATGGTAGGGTTAATATTTATAACTCATCAACTCTTAATCTGAATTGAAAAATAACATCTCTAATATTATAGTACACTCCCTAATTAAATGATAAAATGTACGAGTCTCACGTTAATGAAATAATATTTTTACCATTAAATGATTAAAAAATTAATCAATCATACGTTAATATATATATATATATATACTAAATTACACAGGTAGACTTGAATTTATGTTGCTTTCATAATAATATTTTTTGTGAATAAGATTTAAGTAAGCTGACAAAGTTTTTTCTAAAAAACAAAAATTTCAAACTGCAAGTAAGAATATGATAAATGGAACAATTTCATATTTCGTTTAATTACAAAAGTTTAGATGAAAAGTGTCTCGTTGTAAAAGGATTTGATCTGATGCGTGGCATTATATACCTGATTTTACTTATGAGTGCCTCTTTATAAGCGGATTCAATTTTTTATAGTTTTTTTCACTACACACATAATGCAATGCAGTTAAATTACTATTCCACTCAATAGGTATCGATCAGGTCTATATCAATCTTATTTTATAATCCTGAAATGACGAGGTTTCGGTTTAAACTGACGACATCTCGACCGGTCCTCGATTCACTGACCTAGACCCACGATCAATTACTATTACTGAATTTCAGTATTAGAATTCAGTTACCGCAATTATCGCGTAGTGGGTAAGAATATAATCACAGGTACCCCCTCTATTCAATCCTAACTGTTGAAAGAGATTCGAAGTCTAGAAAAATATCTCTGAGAGGTACTCGATGTTAGTAGTTTTTCAGTTTTCACTTTGAATAAGTCTTACGGTAGTAGTTACCGTATTTTTCGTTCTGTTACATCAGATTTTAGGGTTTGTTATCTTATTTTGTAGGCTATATAAGCCATACTCGTATCAATGAATAAATAATCTTTCTCAGTATCTTTTATATCCTCTTTTAGTTTCTAACAATTGGTATCAGAGCTCCGTAAGGGGCCTGATACAGAGTGCAAGTGTGTGAGTGAGAGAAATAGAGTAAAATCAAGTGTACCAGAAGCAGAGAACGCGACACCCGCAGAGAACGCGGCACCCGCAGCGAACGCGGCACCGGCAGTGAACGTGGTACCGGCAGAGAACGCCCCGCGGCACCGACAGAAAACGCGGCACCGGAAGACAAAACGTCCAACAGCGAACCACCGTGCACCACCGCGAACCATCGCGAACTAGAGAAGGCGACCCACGGCCGGCAACCTGGAAGACTGCACACCAGAAACGTGACATTGAAGAGAGAGATCCGCGGCCACCTAGGGTTTGTGAGAAACGTGAGGGAGGCGCAGGAGAGGAAAAGAGAAAAGTGAGAAATTGAGGAGAGAGAAAAGTGAGAAATTGAGGAGAGAGAAAAGTGTAAAAAAAATTAACTTATATGAATACATTTGAGGAAAAGAAAATAGCCTCAAAGTTAAAGTTAAATATGTCAGCTGAAAAATTTGTTCAACCCGCTATCCCAAAGTTTGATAGCCACTATGATTTATGGTCAATGATTATGGAGAACTTCTTACGAGGCAAAGAAATGTGGCAGCTTATAGAAGAAGGTATTCCAACTCTTGCAACTCCAACCGAGGCACAACGAAAAAGTATTGAAGAGGCCAAGATAAAAAATTTAAAAGTCAAGAATTTTCTGTTTCAAGCCATTGACAGAGAAATTCTTGAAACTATTCTTGACAAAAGCACCTCAAAGGCAATATGGAACTCCATGCAGAGGAAGTATCAAGGATCCACAAAGGTAAAACGGGCACAACTCCAAGCATTGAGACGAGAATTTGAGTTACTTGCTATGAAAAAAGGGGAGACCATTGATAACTACATGGGCAGAACGCTTCATGTGGTCAACAAAATAAAAAAAAATGGTGAAGTAATGAAGGAAAGCACGATTGTTAGCAAAATACTCAGATCTTTGACATCCAAGTTCAATTATGTTGTATGCTCAATAGAGGAATCAAATGATTTGGATGTTTTAAACATTGATGAATTGCATGGCAGTCTCCTGGTGCATGAGCAACACATGCAAGGATTCCAAATAGAGGAACAGGTCTTGCAGATAACCAATGATGATCAACCTCCTAAAGGTAGAGGAGGTCGGGGCTCATTCAGAGAAGGTCGAGTCTCATTCAGAGGAGGACGCAACAACAGAGGAAGAGGAAGAGATTAGAGGCAGACAACCATTCAATAAAACATTTATTGAGTGTTTTAAGCGTCACAAGTTGGGTCACTTTCAATATGAGTGCCCAGATTGGGAGAAGACTAATTATGCAGAGCTTGAAGAAGATGAAGAACTCTTACTTGTGGCATATGAAGAATTGCATCAAACAATTCATGAAGAAATATGGTTCCTGGACTCCGGGTGCAGCAATCACATGACAGGAAACCGAGAATGGTTTGTGGATATGGAAGGATTATGCAGAACTGTGAAACTCGGAAACAACACAACAATGTCAGTTGTAGGCAAAGAAAACATCTGTGTTCAAATTAATGGCATTACTCAGGTAATATCTGATGTTTACTTTGTCCCTGAACTTAAAAATAATTTATTGAGCTTAGGCCAATTTCAAGAAAAGGGGTTATCCATTTTAATACAAGATGGCAGTTGCAAAGTGTTTCATCCAGAGAAAGGGTTAATCATGCACACCAATATGAAGGGAAATCAGATATTTTACATAACAGCTACTACAGTACTTAAAGATTCCTTGTGCATGCAAGCTGATACCACCTTAGACCAAGAAGCCCACTTGTGGCATTGTCGTTTTGGCCACCTTAACTACAAAGGACTATATACACTTGCATGCAAGAAAATGGTCATTGGACTTCCACTGTTAAAGCCCCAAAAAGGGATTTGCACTACCTGTCTCACCGGCAAGCAGCATCGAGAGGCAATACCGAAGAAAAGTTTATGGAGGGCCTCAAGACAACTTCAGTTAATACATGCTGATATTTGCGGTCCCATAACACCATCCTCAAACAACAATAAAAGTTATATATTAAACTTTATTGATGATTTTTCTCGCAAAACTTGGGTCTATTTTTTGCAAGAGAAGTCAGAAGCATTTACTATGTTTAAAAGGTTCAAAGCTGGTGTTGAAAAGGAAACTAGTGCATTCATCACTTGTCTAAGAACCGATCGAGGACGTGAATTTACCTCAACAGAGTTTGAAGACTTCTGTAGAGATCAAGGAATTTCCAGACAATTAACCACCGCCTATACACCTCAACAAAATGGAGTTGCTGAAAGAAAAAATAAAACGCTCATGGACACAGTACGAGCAACCCTAAATGAGAGACAGGTCCCCAAAGCTTTCTGGCCCGAAGCAGCTAAATGGTGTATCCATGTACAAAATAGGAGCCCAACATCAGCAATTGAAAAAAAAAAAAACTCCAGAGGAAGCATGGAGCGGTGAAAAGCCAAAGGTGGATCACTTTCGAATCTTCGGATGCATAACTCATGCTCATGTACCACATCAGAAGCGAAGCAAGCTCGACAGCAAAAGTAAATGGTGCGTTTTTCTAGGAGTTAGTGATGAATCTAAAGCTTATAAACTATTTGATCCCATAGCAAAAAGAGTCATTATAAGCAGAGATGTGATCTTTGAAGAAGATAAAAGTTGGGATTGGGAAGGAATTGAAGAAAGCCAGAAAAAGGATACACTGGACTGGGAAGAAGACATTACAACTAGAAGTGAAGATCAAGGATCTACATAAAATGAAGAAACAAGCACTAATGAGAAACACAACTGTCTAGTTGAAGGGAGAGAAATACGTCATAGAAGGAAACCAGTTTGGATGATAGATTACACAAACTTCTCTCTTGTCGAAGAAGCAAGTCTAATGGCACTAATGATGGCTGAAATTGCGATGATCCCTGCTCCTACGAAGAAGCTTCTCAAAGCTTGAAGTGGAGAGAAGCAATTAATATGGAGATTAAAGCAATTGAAAGAAACAAAACATGGGAACTGACTGATGTCCCAAATGGAGTCACACCTATTGGGGTTAAATGGATATTTAAAACCAAGCTCAATGAACGTGGGAATGTTGAGAAGCACAAGGCACGGTTGGTGGCAAAAGGATACTCACAGCAGTATGGTGTGGACTACACCGAAGTGTTTGCTCCAGTGGCAAGGCTTGACACTGTGCAAATACTGTTAGCTTTAGCAGCTCAACATGGATGGGAGGTATTCCAACTTGACGTCAAGAGTGCCTTTCTCCATGGTGAGCTCAAGGAAGAAGTGTACGTACAACAGCCTAGAGGTTTCATCAAAGAAGGAAATGAAGACAAAGTTTACAAGTTGAAAAAGGCGCTATATGGGCTTAAACAAGCTCCAAAAGCATGGTATAGCAAAATTGAGACATACTTTGCTAAAGAGAATTTCGAAAAATGTCCCAGTGAACACACTTTGTTTACCAAGAAAATTGAAGGCAACATTTTGATCGTTAGTCTTTATGTGGATGATTTGATTTTCATTGGAAACAATAAAAGAATGTGTGAACAATTTAAAGCCTCAATGATGCGAGAGTTTGATATGTCTGATTTGGGAAGAATGAGACATTTTCTTGGGATAGAAGTAATTCAAAGTGAGGTTGGAATTTTCATCTGTCAGCGAAGATATGCTCAAGAAATATTAGCATGGTTCAACATGACAGATTGTAATCCAGTAAGAAACCCAATTGTTCCAAGAACTCATCTATCAAAGGATGAAGATGGCTCTAGAGTAGATGCAACAAAATTCAAACAAGTAGTGGGCAGTCTCATGTATCTAACTATAACTCGTCCTGACTTAATGTTTGGGGTTAGCCTAATCAGTAGGTACATGGCCGATCCAAAGGAATCTCATTGGGTGGCAACAAAACGACTTCTCAGATATGTGAAAGGAACTACAGAATACGGGATTTTTTACAAAATGGGAAGGAAAAGTGCAGGCCTTATAGCTTATACTGACAATAACTATGCAGGAGACTTAGATGATCACAGAAGTACTTCTGGTCTAGTACTTATAATGGGGTCTGGAGCCGTGTCTTGGGCATCAAAGAAGCAACCTGTTGTAAGCTTATCCACCACTGAGGCAGAATACATTCTGCAGCATCATGTGCTTGCCAATGTATTTGGATTAGAGGAATTCTAGAACAACTTTGAGCTGAAGAGAGGGAAGCATCTGACACTGTGATATTATGTGACAACAATTATAGCATTCAATTATCCAAAAACCCTATCTTTCATGGTAGAAGCAAACACATCACAGTAAGATTTCATTTTTTCAGAGATTTGGTAAAGGATGAAATTGTGAGACTAAGTTATTGCAATTCAAAAATCCAAGTGACAGACATAATGACAAAATCCTTGAAGCTTGAGAAGTTTGAAAAGTTTCGTAATATGCTTAGAGTAATAAATGTCACAGAAGTAAGCTAGTTTCAAGTACGTCTAGCTTAAAGGAGGGAATGTTAGTAGTTTTTCAGTTTTTACTTTGAATAAGTCTTACTGTAATAGTTACTGTATTTTTCTTTATGTTACATCAGATTTTATGGTTTGTTATCTCATTTTGTAGGCTATATAAGTCATACTCTAATAAATGAATAAATCATCTTTCTCATTATCTTTTATATTCTCTTTTATTTTCTTTTAGTTTCTAACACTTATAAGTACAACTATAATTAAAAAAAAATTATCACAAAAAAATATAATCTATTCTACTTTAAATATTTATTTATTATAAATTTAACCATATAAAAAGTATTTATCCTATACCAACCACATACTAAAAGACTATTTTATACCATCTCTTTTATATAATATTCTTTTTCAGCTTTATTTTTCTGCTGCATTAATTATTTTGTTTTTTTTCCCTTTTATGTAAAAAACAATACAAATACAATTTCTCCTCTCTGCAGCTGCGTATAATTTCATTTCCACATGATATACATAATTCTCATAAAACAAGAGAATGCTTGCCAACCATGCAAAAAATAGTACCAAAATTCCACCACGTAGCACCTTAATTCTCCTACGTGCCCTTCACAAAACCACCATGCCCATGCAGATACGACGGGTAGCGGTCCATAATTACATGAATTAAAAATATTATTATTTCTAAAGTAATTAATTATTTTTTTAGTTTGCGTATAAAAAAAGTCTACTAAAAAATAATCTCTATAAATAAAATTTTTAATGTTTAAATATTATCATGAGATATTTGAAGAGGAAATCATTAATTCTAATAATCAAACAAATTAGTGATTCAAAATTAATAAATTGCAAATAGTCCTTCAAATTGTACATCATGAATTTTTTTTTTTTTGAAATATATTAAAAAGTTAATTTACTGCATATCTATGTAGATCTATGTTATAAATAAATGTTCTCTGAAGAAGAAGAGAGTAAATAGAAGAAGAAGAAGGAATAGAAGATGAATTGGCAAGAGCCTTGGTCTTCCTTGCTCTCCACTGAGTTGTGGGGTCCTTACAACATCAACAACAGCATTGCTCGTCGTTCCAGTGACCATGATGACATCAACTCTGCCCTAGTTCACGCTAACGTTGACTGGCGTGAGACTGAAACCACTCATACCTTCCGTCTTGATCTTCCTGGTTAGCCTTCTCAAATCTCAACGCATTTTCTCTTTCTTACTTCTAACAAAAACTTTTGTCTTCTCCCATTACTCTTCCAAAGCTTATACTTTACATAACAATCCTTTTTAGTTACTTCACCAAGAACTAAAACCAAAGAAGTGCTAGGTTTGGCCAATTACTCACACACTTTGTCTATAATTAATCTTCGTGGGTGAGTTTAATTATCTTTAACAGAGTATTTTAGCAAGATTTTTATTTTAATTAAACGTGTTCTCTAAGGAAATAAATTTGAGTTTTATTACTTCATGATCACCATTTAGTTGATAATTAAAAAACGTAACAGTTCAGGATGATATATATATATATATACACACACACTTGAGAATCACCACTTTGTAATACTTTGTCAAGAACATAAAAATGAAGGAAAAGGAAAAGGAGACAGTGATTATAGGGTGCGGGATAGGGGTGTGTGCGTTGGTGTCTCGCGGGTTCCGATTCGCGAGGTCCCTTTTGTGCAAGCTGAGCGATTTGTGGGGACACCGCCATGGCAGGGGTGAAGAAAGAGGACCTGAAGGTGGAGGTGGAGGAGAGTAAGATCCTGCAGATAAGCGGCGAGAGGGTGAAGGAGAAGGAGGAACAAAACCAGAAGTGGCACCGCACCGAGAGGCAGTGCGGCACCTTCCACCGGAGGTTCCACCTGCCGGAGGACGCCGACGCCGACAGCATCAGCTGCACGCTGGAGCACGGCGTGCTCACCATCAACGTTCCCAAGCTGACCAAGCTCGAGAGCAAGAACGTGAGGCAGATTGATGTGGCATGAATATGGAGCATGATCACACGATCCATCATGAGAAGTTGTTGTAATGTTTGAATGAGTTTTGTTTTATGTGCTTTGTTTTATGTTGCACTTTGATGAATGGATGAAAGATTGTTCTGTGATCCTTTGGTTAGTTTAAATGTATGGAATGAAAGGAAATTTGTTTTTCGTAGTTTTTGTTTTATTTTTCTTTGTTTGGATTTATTTTTTTGCCTAAGTTTGGAATGATGGAAGATGATGTTGGAGGAAGGAAAATGTTGTTATTATAGGTACTTCATTCTTATCATGGACAAAGAATTAAAATAAATATTTTAAGGCTTTAGTTTGAGCATTAAAATAAATATTTTAAAGCTTTAGGATACGCTCAAAGAACTAAAATAAATATTTGAAGACTTTAGGATACGACATAATCGGGATCATCTGAACGTTGGATGTAAAATAATTGACAATTATACACAGTATAATTTAGATTAATACAAGATAAATTTTAAACATTCACTCATCATTTTTTTATTCTTCATCTCCTTTTTGTTATAATTTTTAATTACTATGTTGGATATTTAAATGCTCTCAACTCAATATGTTCTTCGAATATAATATAGTGTTCACTTTTTGGTAAAGTTGGGAGTACGAGGCTTTTGACCATTCTTAAATACATTCTGCACATTAAGCTTCAGGTTATTCTATCATCTCTATTTCTACATTCTTTGATTTTTCTTTTTTTAATTATACATTACACTATCTACATAGTGTAACAAATTCATCTATATTTATAATAAAATAACTCATAATATTTCTAATTATTAAATATGTTACATTTTTAAAATAATGTCTCACAGTAAATTAAAATTTTTATGATACATCTCTTCAGATACTTAAGAGTAAATTAAAATTTTAAATTTTTAAAATAATGTCTCACAGGTATATGATGCATAAATTTAGATACTTAAGAGTAAATTAAATTTTTTATGATATAAGTTCTGATAAGTTCAGATACTTAATAGTAAATTAAAATTTTTATGATATAAGTTCTGATATTAGTGTCTGAGTTTAGTTTATAATAAAATAATTCATAATATTTCAATATTTTATATATTTAAGAGTAAATTAAAATTTTTATGATATAAGTTCAGATACTGAGTTTAGTTTATGATAAAATAATTCATAATATAGTTTATAATAAAATAATTCATAATATTTCAGAATACAGTTTATAATAAAATAATTCATAATATTTCATAATACTAAATATTTTATATTTTTAAAATAATATTTCATAAGATCAAATAAATTTATATGAGTCTTAATTTTATTATTTATCTGTTGAGGAATCTTTTCTCTTAACCTGATATCTGCTCTTTAGTGCAAGGTAGGTATATTATCATAATAGTCAAATAAAGATAATAAAATTGCATAGAATATTTATTACAATCACATTTAGGTATAAGGGCTTACTTAAAGCTTTATACATAATCAAATTCACACATCACAATTAAGATTAACGCCTTCCGAAAAACCGTATGAATTTCGGACATCTAAGTCTAGCATCTGATGTATCAAAACATGGATCACGAGTCTTGTAACGACCGACTGAGTTTGTTTCACCCCAACGTCATCCATGTATCAGAGCAGAACAGGACCATAGATCTTATCACGACCGACTAACTGAGTCTGTTTCACCCCAACGCCATCCATGTATCAGAGCAGGACCACGGATCTTATCATGACCAACTAATTGAGTTTGTTTCACCTCAGCATCATCCCCTCACTACTCAAGCCAACACCACATCAAGATAGTCTCATCTAACTCCTCCTCTGAGTAACTAATGGGACTTCCATTAACCTCTTACCACACGTGATCTCAGTTTATATGACTTTGATTCACATTAAGGTCTGGATACCTTAAGACATATCTCTAGATCCATACACACTAAACTATTACACGCCACATTTCATTCATACATTAACTTTCTTTTCAATAGGAACTACAGGACCTCTTGGCCATTTCATATTCATCATTATCAATCATATATTCCTATTCATTATTCAGCTCAAATTGTACTACTTTGTAGTTCAAACATACTCAAACAACTAAACAAGGAATTACAGCAATTCAAAATCTCACTATCATAGTGGTCATTTAACATATTATTCTGCATAACAATCTTATCAAATACCACTAGATTTCCAATCAAGTTACATGAACAATGCGTTTAAAGTAATTCTCAACATCTTAGATTCACTTCATTATTGCAACATAAGTACACTCAATCAGAATAACAACCAAGCCCATGGTCAATTACTCAAATTAGGGTTTTTCTACAAATTATAACAGTTCAATTTAATAGATTCCTAAATCCCAGTATTCAATCCAAATAGGGCAGATTTCACATTCATTCAACACACCCAACATTCCACTCTTAGTCAAGGGTAGCAATCCAAAAACATGTCACCAACTCATCTCCTAATCCTATTGAACTTAATTTAAGACTAACTTCCCTTGCTTGGGTGTGATTTGTTCAGATATTTTTTTATTTATTTCCCAAATCTATGTCAAGCTCCAATTGCTCTATTTGAAAATTCTATAGAAAAGCCATGTTGATTTACTAGACCTAATTCATAAATTTGATACATCTAAACATGTTAAATCAACTTATCTCATGTTCTTCTCAAGAAAAATTGATGGGTCAAGTAGTTCAAAATGATTTTTCTACAAAATTTCACAACTGAAACAAGAATCAATTTAGCTTAACACAAATAAAATTCATCCCACATCAGTCAATTTGCTCCATATCAAATTATCACATTTTGTTCAAAGATTCAAATAAAATTCATGTCATAAGTCTAGTCACATCAGATTCATTTAGGCATGTTTTCATAAATTATTGGGTCACTAATTCAAAGTAAATTCTTCTCCAAAATTTCATTTAACCAACTCTAATTTACCACACCACCAAGTTAACTCAAATCAGATTCATAGGTTTAACAAGGTTCTACTTAATTGAAAGTTATATCATCTTTCATTTCAAACACTTCAATAAACACAATTTGATACAAATCAACCAATCCATCTAACTCTTACTCATTCACAATAATTTTAGCATACGTTTCAGTATAAGAATTAGGAAATTTTAGTATAGTCAAATCACAAGTTTCACACCACTCTCAAATCTGCACATTTTCATACAATTTAAAATCATATTCTTATCATTTAAAATTTAAGCAAACTCAATTTGTAATAAACAAGTATACCACTAAACATGGACACAATATTCAAATCATCACAGTCTAATTTATCAATTCTACAAATCATGAAAGCAATTCACAAGTGCAGATTCTTCAACCATTTAACACACATAAATTCAATCACAGTTTAGAGTATATTAGTCAATAACAGGCCCAATATTAGATTTCTCTACAATTCAAAACTCAACCTAACACTAACTTTCCTTACCTCAAAAGATTTCCAAGATAGCTTGTAATTTCTCTTCTTGATCAAACTCCCAAATGCTTCAAGGTATTCTATGAGTTCCTAGACAACAAATTCAACCCATTACCACAAAATTTCCTTTACATAGAATAGATTAAGCTTAAAATAGCCACATGCAAAGGGTTTTTCCCAAAATGCCCAAACAACTGCTAATCCCTAACTCTTAGGGCAAAATAGAGTACAAAAAAACTTACCCAAACGGAGATTGTAATTAGTCCAAAGTACTCTACTCCTCGAGAGCTTCACAATGGTGTGTTCAGATCTTGAAAGAGATGAAAGATGAAGGAAAATGATTAGAGAGAAAGTAGAAAAATTTTAGAGAAAAAAGATTTTAGAGAGAGATAATGAACTTTAAAATAATGAAAGTTGAAAAGTTAAATTTTTGAAACTTTACAAGACACTTTCATCATTTACTACTTAAATCACTAACTTATTAAAACTAACTCACACTAAATTCTTACCTATACCTCATCCATATTTTAGAGAATTCAGACACAGATTTTTAAATATTTATAACTTTTCTACTTTCTTGAAATATCATTTTAATAGTTATTTACATCAATTTCTTTTTCATATTAATCATTACTTTTTTATTTATAATTAATAATATTATATTTAATTATATAAATTTAATAAAACTTTATTACCACAGTTAATCATATTCCTACTTCTTATAAATATAATAAAATATACTAATTTAAATCATATTAATTAATTAATATCAATTTAATAATTATTATTATAACAAATTTATAAATTAATTTAAATAAAAATGAAAGAAATGAATTTAAGAGAGAAATAAGATTTCTTTTGGAAATCCATTTCCAATTATTGAACGATTTGAATTTAGATAGGAAAGTTAATTTTTATGTCAAAACGTTTAACTGTTAGAAATTTGACTCTAATGAATTGATTTTTCAAAATATTTTAATTCGTTAAGGGGTTTAAGTATGTAGAACTCTCTCTTTTAAGAGAATATAAGTTTTCTTTGTGCAAAACAGTACATTACATTTTCAACTCCAACTAATTACCACAAATTATATTCTTACATTTTATACAGCAATTTAAATATTAAATTAAAAAATTAATTCTTCTTACTTCAAAAACTTCAAATAACGTAAAAGAAAGAAAAAAAAAATTCTAATACCAAACTATTCTTGTAAGATTTTGGATAATATAAATATACTTTAGATTGAAAAGAAATTGAAAAAGAAGAAGAGTAGTTTCTCTTTTCTAATGAGAAGGAGAGAAATGAGACCGAGAGAGAGGTTGAGTTTATGAGAGAGAATGATAATAAGAGAAATGTGTTAAATGTGAAAAAGAAAAAAACAAAAACTTTTCTATCAAGCTAACTACCAAGTTTATATGGTAAGTCTTTTTTTCTTTTATTAGATAATTGGACTTTAAATTCATCTCTTTCTTTTCATTTAATTTTAATTTTCTAATTAAGATATTAAAATAATAATAATAATAATAATTTTATTAATATAAAATTTTAATTTTTATGGACATAATTATAGTTTATATTAAAATTAAGGGATTACATTTTTAAGTTTGATTATTCATTTAAGTGTAACTTTACTTTTTTTTTCTTTTTTTTCTTTTTATACTAAAAATTATTCATTTTAGTTAATACAAATATTTTAGGTTCAGTTTAAAAAAAATTCTAAATATTTAGAATTAAAAAAATAATATAAATAAAAATTAAAATTTATAATCTTTAAGTCTAGAAACTAAAAAGATGAAAGGAAAAATTTTAATACTTTTTAAAAAAGACATAAATATGATTTTGTTTGTTTTAGAGAATTTTTTTATTAATTTTTTTTTAATTAACTATTTTAACTTATAAAACATTTTAAATACTATTTTTAATTTTAGGGTGTGATTGAATTAGGGTGTGAATTTGAGAAAATAGAAAAAAAAAGAAATGAAGGGAAAGAGAAGAGAAAATGATATTGTTTGGATTAAGGGAAAATGGGTGGAAATAGATGAAAAGTAAATATAAAAAATATTATTTTAATGTTATTAATAATTTTTTTAATTATTTATAATATTATTTTTTAATTTATTATTATATTAAAATAAATTAAATAATTATTAATGTTTTTATTTAATATTTATAATTAATAATTTATTATTATAATATTATATTAATATTTATTATTATAATAATATAAAAAAATATATTAATAATTTTAATATATAATTATATAAACTATCTTTCTTCCCTTTTTTTCATATTTCTCCGCAGTTGAGCAATTCGTACTTTCTTCTCATATCCGTCCTCCCTTACTGTCCATCTCCAGAAACAAATACACCATTAGTGTGACTAATGCAAAATATATAGTATTCACACATAAGTATTTATATAACTATAATAATTATAAGAATGACTTATGACAGTTGTTCATATGTAATGTTTCAGTGTCAACTTTAACTAGAGTTAGTTATAACTATCATTCCTTATCATTGAAGTTAAAATATCATTAGATTTTATTTATAATTATATATAATAATGAATAGTAAGTATAATTATTGTCTTAATTATATATTTAACTAAATATAATAAAGGTTAAGTATTTTCTTATTTTTGTATTTTTTTTAAATAATATCTTTAATTCTTATATTTTTAGATTTATTAATTCAATCATCAAAATTTTAAAATATATAATTTTAGTCTTTTTTTATATATATAAATTTAATATTTAATAACTATATAATTTTAGTTTTTTTATATATAAATTTAATATTTAATGATAAAATTTTACTTTAATAAAATTGATAAAATAATTAAATATAATTTAAATATAATATTTAATAATATTTATTTTGTACCATAAAATTAATAAAAAAATAAATTTACATATTTTAAAAATTAAAATACTGAATTGATATTTTAGAAAAATATAAATTAAACTTAATTTTTAAAAGAATTAAAAATAAAATATATATATATATTTAATTTATATTATAATAATATTTTGTTTGAAATTAAGGAATAAATTTCACATAATTAAAAGAAAGAAATGAAAAGAAAATGAATAGTGAATAGATTAGATTAAGAAAAAGAAAATAGAAATAAATAAAAATTAAAATAATTTAATTTATTATTTTTAATATTATTTTGTAATTATTATAATAAAAGATAAAATATATATGTTATTTTATTTATTATTGTTATAATAATATAAAAAATATTAATAATTTTCATATTTTATATCTTTTTATATATATATTATAAAATCATGATAATAATCGATTATATATATAATTATATAATTTTTTCTAAAATTACATGCATTCCGCGGACATGATTAGATCCAAACCGGAAAGTCTGTACTTTCAGCGTCTCTCCCCCTCCTCTCCCCCAATCTAAACGAGGAGGTAGAAGTATGATGTATTTGTGGCCATTAATGTTTAGTGTTGATAAGCGCATTAGCCAATAAATAAGTGTTAAATACTTAAATTTGTGAAACTTAAAAATCCAATTAATTGTATTTTAATAATAATATATAAAAATCTATTTAAAAAAATAAATATGAAAGTGAAAAATTATTTAAAAAAAAATATTTTATTTATTTTAAATTCTAAAATTAAATTAAAATTTTGATATGGTGTATGGATAATAAAGATAAACACAAACACAACGATAACATAAGGACCACAAGAGAGACGGTAACTGCCACTTAAAAAAAAAAACTTCAGGTCACCAAAATCCCAAAACGGCACCACGCCACACCATAATTACCAAACTTCAAACCAAGTTCGCATGCAAAGTTTTCTTCCACTCTCCGCTCCAACCACAACAACGAAACCGCGGGAACTCTGAACTCTGAATAAAAACACTCCAATAGGGAGAAAACATGCTACTCCTTCCCGTGCTTTCTCTCTCTCCCTTTCCTTCTCTCGTTTCGAACCGTTCTCTGCGATTTCGTCCTCGTCGGAGGCAATTCGCTCCCCGCCGCGCCGTCCAGTGCGCGTCCGGGACCTTCGGCGGCGACGAGTTCACTGCGAAGTCGGGTTACCTGTTCGAGCTGAGCGCGACGGAGGTGGATTCGCTGGCGGAGTACCGGATTCCGAAAATCGCGGCCATTTATTCGCGGAAGCCTCTGCTTGTGGCTCGCCGGTTGGTCCAGACCGGGCTCGCGTTCGGGAAATGGTTTGGTCTTCGCTACATCGACACTCTCTTGGACCGCTCCGAATCAATGTTTCAGGTTTCGTAACGCTCTTTTTTTTTTGCTTGTGAATTCAGATTCCGAGGAGGTGGTTTCGTGTTATTGGAGTAGTGAATTTTGAAGATTTGGTAGGAAATTGTGTGTTCTTATAGTTAGAACGTACTAATTTGTAGGAAATGGTTTGTATTGTTAGAATTGAGCATTTTTTGAACTTTTGAAGGAAATGATCGTTGTTAGGATGGGGACTATTTTTTTTTGTAACCTATGGAGTAAGACTATGTCTGGATAAACTTTTCATATGCACTTATAGAGTAGAAAAAACCTAAAATGAATTGAACTTATGGAGTACATAAGTTGAATTTAGTTTGTGGAAAATTTAGTTCATTTTATCTTCTTTTTTTATAAGTGTTTACAGAAAAGTTTATTAATAAGGCCTAAGTCGAGATTCTTCAGATTTTCTCTTGTGATTTGCATTAGAAAGAACAAAATGTTTTATTTATCTAATTGTTGTTTGGTTTTGCAGGTTAGAGCTGCAGAGCTAAGGAAGATATTGGTGGAGCTTGGGCCCGTATGTAATGCTGGTTATTATTATTTTTCTTTAACTTGTGCATTTTGTTTTTGAACTTTGGCATTTTTGGATTGAGTAATAGCGTAATGCAAGGGTCATTGATTTTATCGACCTAAAAAATGTAGTATACTTATATGCCATCATAAGTTTATCGGATTTGCCGTTATATGTATTAAGTACCTTTTACAACCTTCAAGAAAATAAAAGTAGCTAATAGATTTAATGGCAAATCCCATAAACTTATGGTGGAATATTTTTATAGTGCATTTTTTTTAACATATTGTAAAGTGGAGTAGATTGATAAATTTTTGCCTATCTGTTTTGATTCTTTTTCTCGTGGATTTTTTGTCGTTATGAATTTTTTGAGTTTCAGCCCTGTATATGAACAACAAATTGATTTGAGTTGTAATATTTAGGGTACGTTTGGCTTCTCTCCTTGAAATGGGGGTTCAGAAATGAATGTTAAATTTTAAACCGAAAACTAACTCTTAAAACTTTTATCCTCAATTTTTTGGGTTAACAAGTTGATCCTATCCTTACCACATTTCCCACATCCTTTTTCCCCTCTGTCCCCACTTTTATCTTTATTTGTTTTCTGAATCTTATTTTATTTTCTTGTAAATTGTTCAATAGTGGGACAGAATGAATCGAATGTTTCAATTCCTAGATAATGGTTCTCTAAACTTGGGAGGTCTTTCTGATCATGTCATTTAAACCGTGCGTGCTTACTTAAATCTGATACATTTGAACTTCTTTCTATCCTAGAGCTATCTGTTGTGTTACCTCAAAAGTCTCTTTTAAAATGCCATGGAATCTACGTAAGTTCCCTTCATTTTCTACTCCATCCTCCTTGCCATGAACTATTTTCCCTATTCTAGGTAGGTTTAGGGGGAATATAGACTTTAAAGACTAAAATGAGTCTTCAATATTACTAAGGACACAATGGATGGATAATATATTGATGTATAATAATTTAGTTTAGTAGTGGTTTTTGTTAAAGCAGCTTGACCATAAACCAAAATATCTCATTTCTTAATTGCTATTTTATACTACTTTCTTGCAGGCATATATCAAAATTGCCCAGGCTATATCTTCTCGCGCTGTAAGTTTTTGGTTTATCTGTCGCATTGTTAAAACTGATGGCCATGTTCTTTTGTTTTTTCTGATATTTGTGATCCTTCTTCTAAGTCTTTCCTGTTATTATATGTCAATTACCACCTGAAAGAAGAGTATAGGTAAAGAAATTCAATGAAAACTGTGATTTACTTGTTGGTGGGTAATGCTTACACTTCCATCCTTGTTGTGCTGTTTAAAACTACATACAGCATAAGCAGCCATCAAGATTCCTGTTAAATTTTATCACTAATGAAGACTGCATGCAATGTAACATCATTAAGGAGGCTTTTTCCTTTTCAGTAGCTATATTTTCAGTTCCTTTGGGTTTATCATCAGTTCCTTTGGGACACACATCGGGAGAATGGGAAAATGAAAAAAAAATTAAGTGAAAGTTAATTAAACATTTAGAATGCCATATTTGTAAATTTTTGCATTTCAAACCTTCTCTATATTAATCTGATTGGTGTTAGATGTGATTGATTTACTGGTATGTGATTTGAAGAGTTGTGATGCTGTCAATTATTTGAACATTGTATTCCAATTTTTTTTACCAATTGAGATTTAGTATTCTAATGCAGTTTCTAGTGTGTACAAGGGTGGAAATACTGGAATCTGTTATGTTGAAATGTAACTTTATGCTCATTTTCTGTTAAGATCATGCACTTTAATTTACAGTGACTGTAATTAAGATACGCAATTTAAAAAAAAAATTCCTTGTAGGATTTGATACCACAATCATATCTAGATGAGCTTTCACTGCTACAAGATCGAATAAGTCCATTTTCCTCTGAAGTTGCTTTTAGTACGATAGAAAAAGAACTTGGTTTATCTTTGGTAGAACTTTTCTCAGAGATTTCACCTGAGCCTGTAGCTGCAGCATCCCTTGGGCAGGTTCCTTTGTTTGGCCATTTTGGTTTTCTTTTTCTCTAACAATTGCAGAGATTCTGAGAGAATGCTTATACATTTTCTTAATTTTAGATCTTATTCCCTTAAACTTGGAATTCCTGTCTCTGAAGCATAGGTTTATCAAGCTAGGCTTCGCAAGACAGGACAGGTTGTTGCTGTTAAAGTGCAAAGACCAGGAGTTCAAGCAGCAATTTCCCTTGACATATTAATCTTGCGCTTTATGGCAGGATTGATTCAAAGAGCTGGCAAACTTAATACAGATCTTCAGGTGAAGTTGTAGTATAGTATGTGACTAAGTTGAATTTATGGAACATACGAATTTTGATTATATTAACACCAAAATGGTGATGATTCCTATCAATGCCTTATAACTTAAAGATCAGTTGATATGGAATTATTTATTTTTCTATAAACTCACAGTTGTCGGGGGAGGGAGGCATAGTACATGCTACTTATATCATATCCTTCAATCTTGTATCTGTCTTCATGTGTGTGTTATATTTTGAAGTTCTATATTGCATTGGTTTGTTAAGCATGGATTTCTATATATGCAGGCAGTTGTTGATGAGTGGGCATCAAGTCTTTTCCGGGTATGCATTGTTTTCTTGTGTTTTCAACAGACTGAGGTTCTAGATAGAGTATGTGTGATTGCATTTGATAGATAACTAAGAAGAACATGATAAAGGGCTAGAAAAACTAAAGAAGAAAAGAATTTCTAGATCAAGGAATCATGTTTCGATATTAAGCATGCTGCCTTGATATAGGAATTCCCTTTTTTGTTTCCCTTTCTAGGCTTCTATCATGATTATAGTTCTTTATCAACATCATATCCAATATGACATTGTTTTCACATTTCTTATATAAACTTATGAAAACAGAAATAAATGTGAAAACATGATAGAGGGCTAGAAAGCTAAAGTAGAACAAACTTTCTAGATCAAGGAAACTTGCTTCATTGCTAATCATGCTTGCTTGATCTATAGGAAGTCCTTTCTTCTTTAGCCTTTCTAGGCCTTTATCATGTTCTTCTTAGGTCTATTAGCATCGTAAACAATATGACATTGTTTTCACTATTTCTTATACAAACTTATGAAAACAAAAATCAACATGTAAAATGAGTGATATTATATTAGAAAGTGAAGGTGGTGCCTAACTCAATCTTACAAACCGGGTTAGAAAATGAGCACTGCACCTCATTTATATATTGTAATTTAGTCATATCTCTACACGATGTGGATCTCTAATATATCCTTTTATGCTGAGAAATAGACATCTTAAGCGTGTTGAAGTTACAGGTGGACCATTAACACACTCCCTCATATCAAAGAATGAACATCTCAAGTGAGACTAGATATTTGTGGGTGGTGTGATAATGAGTGGGTTAATAGGCCCACCAAACCTCACTAGTATAAAGATCCTAATAAAAAGGAAATAAATCAAAATATAAAAATCCTAAGAGATCATCTAATTACTTGAAAATATTATAAGATAATATCTTTAGATATTTCTTGTATTTCTAACACTGTTCAATGTTTCGTAACACAGTAAGATGTCAACCTATTATTTCCATATATAATGTTTTGAAAAATAAAACGCTTAGAAATTCAAATTGAATACAGGTAAATCACCTTGAATGCAGGAGATGGACTACAATAATGAAGCAAGTAATGGTCTCAAGTTCAGGTAAGTGCATGTTATTAAGAGTTTTTGAAATAAGATTGATACTTATGGTCTAAGTTGTATTATTAGAGATATTAGTTGAATAATTTTTGCAGTGTAATCTATTCTGTTATAATTAGTTACTTTGTTAACTCAGCAATTAGTCAGACTGACAGCTAAAACAAGCTGGTTCTCTTGTATCCTATCTCTTAATAAATGATCTGATAATTTTCTCTTCACTCTGACTCTCATTCTCTCTATTCCCAAATTCTGTTATGTTGCTTGGTCTGAAAGCATGTGAGTATGGTCTGGTTCTTATCATAATTATAGCGTTAGAACATATTCAACACAAATTTGGTGTCAAAAGTAGAAACCTTTTTTTGTATTTTATTCTAGTTTGGGAGATGAAACAAACAAAATCATTGTGAAAATATGCCTTATTTGCTGGACTTTGGTCCTGGGATATATGGCTTGTCATCAACCATAGAGCAGTCAGCATAACTACATAAGCTTTTAGAATGTGGGGTTGGGCTTACCTCAGAGGCGGGGTTTATACCTTTTTAATTTTATTATATTTTATATATTTGACACCCGAAAATATTTCCTAAAGATTCGCCACTCTGAACCCTAAAATGCTAGCTCATAGGCAATGTGAAACTTGAGCTTTTCTTAATATACTCCCTTACACTCAACACTATTGGATTTGGTGCATAATAATATAATAAGTGTTCCAATAACACATCTAGGATAAACTCATTTTATCTTAAAATGCGAGTAATTCAACCCTAAAGATAGCTCATAGGGTGAGAGGGTTGCCCCCCACTTATACACACTATTTGGGCACTATTTCTAGTCAGCATGAGACTTAGTTTTTCCCAATGGAAGTCTTTCCTAGGGATGCAAATTCAATGTACCTCTTGTGCTTTTATTTAGCAATAACTAATGGTTAATGATTGCTTTGTTATTTGTCATGTATGAACAGGAATTTATATGGTTCCATACCCGATGTGGTGGTTCCTTTAATGTATACGGAATACACAACTCGCAAGGTCCTAGTTACGGAATGGATTGAGGTATTTTACTATTTCTTGTCTGCTCACTATATTTTAGGTAGAACAGTTCAATGTTTGTAAATATAAGATATGAGAAATAAACTTATTATATATCTCTGTTAATGAGACAAGCAACTTTGGAATTAAGAAATATCATAAATATCCTTTGATGATTTGGGCATGAACAACTTGATACTTACTTACCTAGAGAAAATGGTTAAATATCATCAACACCTTCCTAAATGATGTGATGTACATTTCAAGTTTTGAGATTTAGTTCTTGGATATATGCCTCAAGTATCTCTCCCTAGAAAACAAGTTAAGGCACATGGGGCAATTTTGTCTTTATACATTCTCTTTGTTGCCCGCTGAAAAAAATTTAGATTTCTGCTGTATCTTACTATAGTCTGTGTATTGTAGGGGGAAAAGTTGTCTGAAGTGAAGGATCTCTACCTGATTGAGGTCATATCAAGCAACTTACTCTATATTTATAATCTGTATAGTTCTTATAATTTTGCATCTTGATGCTAAACAAGTTTTGTATTTCCTGATGCTGATTAGGTAGGAGTTTACTGCTCATTCAATCAACTTCTTGAGTGTGGGTTCTATCATGCAGATCCACACCCTGGAAATCTTCTTCGAACATTTGATGGCAAATTAGCTTATTTGGGTAATTGAATATTTAATATTTCAAATCCTTTGGCTTTTTGGTTAATTTTTAGACAAATTTGTCATGTTTCAAGTATTTAATGATACAAATGAGCTAAACTCTTGGAATCACTTGATCATTTCTTTGATTTAATGGCGCATTATTTTTCCCTTCTTTTGTACTAGATTTTGGTATGACAGGTGAGTTCAAACAAGAATTACGTGATGGATTCATGGAAGCTTGTTTGCATCTTGTAAACCGTGATTTTGATGCATTGGCTAAGGACTTTGTCACTCTGGGGTATTTATATTTATTTATGTTCCCTTACAGCTATTAAAGTGACTATTCTTATTGATATAAGATATCACTGCTTGTGAATTTTATCAGGCTTCTTCCACCTACTGCAGACAAAGAAGCTGTTACAAAGGCTTTGACAGGTTTTTACTTTATTGTGTTTAGTTGAATTTTAAACAGTTGTGACTATGCTGCAGGTAATGTTCTTTCTTTATAGATATTATATTTGTTAATTTTGTCACTTGCATTTTCTTTATAGGGGTCTTCCAAAATGCTGTTGCTAAAGGAGTTAGAAATATCAGCTTTGGAGACCTTTTAGGAAACTTAGGAACCACCATGTAAGCTCTTTTGCTAGTTTTGATGCATTAGATATATAATTGTTGAACCTACAATATATTAGATATTCATTTTTTGTTTGGTAAGAAAAAAAAGCATATGAAATACATTATGGAAGGTCTATATATCTTACGAGACTATCTGCTGCAGAACACCATAGTCATATTGCTGATTTATTATATTCATATGTTATAAAATTTTGATGAATGTTTAGTCATATTGCTGATTTATTATATTCATATGTTATAAAAATTTTGATAAATGTTTTGAAAACATGATTCATGTTTGAGATTTCGACAAGTTTAATGTTGGTTGTTGAGGACATAAAAAAAATCCTCCTTTACCCATAGTTGGGACCAACTATGAGACCATAGGTGAAGTTAAATGTTTTGAAAACAAGACTACAATTAAAAAGAAGGGCCTGGAAATATTTAGTGAAATAGATAAAAAGAGAAACAAATTATCTTTCACATTTTCTCTTCACTAAAATTTCATCATTTTAGACGTAGAGGGGCATAAAGGTTGAAGACATAAAGAAAGTGCACCAAGCAAGAGGGGCCCCTAAAAGTACAAGTGCAAAGTGAAATTATATACTCATCCTGTTCTAGGGTAAATGAACATAGGGTAAAATGTGTTTTAGGCCTCTTATGATTGGGTCAAAATTGGTGGTTTTCGTCTTTGTATTTTCTGAAATATGGGATTTTTTCCTAGGTCAAGTCAAACTGAAGTATAAGGCCAGGGACAATTTATCTCATTTCAAAATACAAGAACCAAAACCACCATTTTTAAAATGTAGGGACTAAAACCAATTTTGACCAAATCTTCAGGGATCTAAAACATGATTTACTCATTAACATATATACTTCTTACAGGGAAAAAAAAACAGAATGCCACATTACAAATTATATGTGTAGTCAAGAATCACCTGGGGTGAAGTATGGACACTAGAGGTTGAAGGAGAGGATTGAACATGAAGAAGAAAAGACATTGGAGAGAGAACCAGTGATTTGTGGGGCCTGAGGTGGGATTAAAGAGATAGTGGATGAGGGATGTTGCATGGGTGGTGTGGTGGAAGGAGAGGGAGATAAGGTTGATTAAGTATTAGAAAAAATGTGTAGGTAGTAATGCAATTACTTTTCTTGATATGAAAAAAAAATAATACATGAGTATTTAAAGGGAAAACCTAAATCCTAATAAAAGGAAATAAATTTCTTGGAATAAAGAAAATAAATCTCTAGAAATAAAGACTCTAAATCAGGATAAAATCATCCAAATAAACTCAAAATCCCTTAATTTTAGGGATTTCTTACAAACAAATCTATATTTATTGTACATTAAATGTACATTATTTGCACTCATATTTCAACGGTAAGCATAGCAGTATTCATTAAAGATGACATCCTCGGAAATGATTAATATCCCAGTTGCTATGTAAGACATTTGTATCCCTCGTGTGCAGTAGAGTAGCCAAGAAAAAAGACATTCTTGTGAAAGAAAATCAAGCTTATATTTGTCATAGGGACATAATAAGGGATAACAAGAACAGCCAAATATATGCAAGTGATAGTCAGGTTTTTGTTTGAAAAGGAATAGCAAAATTAACTGATGAAGATGGCAATCTATTGATCAGGTATATTGCTGCAACATAGGTATGATCCCAAAATTATATGGGCTCTTGATGAAGAGTTAAACAGAGATTGACAATGTGACCATGTTTGCGTTCTATAACACCATTTTTGTGTTGGGTATGGGGATGAATTTATCTATGAATCACACCTTTGTAATTTAGAAAGTTGGTAAATGGACGAAATAAACCACCCCATTCAGTTTGGATAGCTTTGAGAGGATGACCAAATTGAAGATCAACCATGGTTTTAAACTGGTTTAAAACATTAAAGATCAGCCTTGGATTTTAGAAGATAAAGCCAAGTAAAACAAGTTTGGGCATCAATGAAGGACAAGTAGTACATGCTATTTGTAGAGGATATAGGTGCAGGCCTAAAAAGATACTGTAAATTAATTCAAGGATTATTGTAAACTGAATTAGACAAAGTGGAGGTAAACAATGAGATTTACCAGCACAACAAGCAGAACAGAAATAAAAAAAATGCTTTTATTAAGTATGGGAATATTACAATGAGATAAGGCGAGCTTTAAAGCGTGTACATTTGGATGGCCTAAACTATAGTGCCAATTAAGAAAAGAAACTTCAGTTTTTATACTAAACATCAAAAAAGGAAATACTGTTCATGGTAGGAACATTTGGCTACTGGAAGGAACATAGTGAGTGAGCAAGTTGGGAAACTTGTAAAGACCAACAGCACCAACTTGTCCACACAAGAGCGCTTTATCTATATCCCAAGATTTAACAAGACAAACATCAGAATGAAACTAAAAAAAGACAGAGAGCACATCATTTCTCTTTATTTTTTGTTTAGATCTATTCTGTTAGCTGTTAGTTGTCCTTTCTATTTTGCAGTTATAACTGTCATCATGACAGTTGTAGCTGTTACAGCTGTCATCTCATGTAGCTATTGCTTCTGCTTTACATATAGTACTTTACACAGAAGCTTAGCGTCCTTTTTGAAAATATTCTAATAATATTCAGTAATACAATCATATAATTTCTCTTTCTCTCTATATATTAAATAATGCCATACTTTTTATGCACTGATACTTTTGTCTTCCTGTTGTTAGTTGTCTTGTTTATATTTCACTTTGACAAGCAATCATTTTTTTTCTTGTTCTCCTTTTTCTTTTGCAGGTATAAATTCAAATTTAGGATACCTTCGTACTTCTCACTTGTCATTAGAAGGTAGTGCTTCCGCAGGTTACTGCAACACAACCAATAATGTCTGTTAAAAAATTCTAAACAATATTTTATGTCTTTAGCCTTGCTGTGCTGGAAGGAATTGCAATCAGCTTTAACCCTGACTACAAAGTTTTGGGTAGTACTTACCCTTGGATTGCTCGAAAAGTACTTACCGATAGCTCTCCTCAACTTAAATCTTCTTTAGAGTCTCTTCTTTATAAGGTAAACATAGAAGGGTGACACCCAGCTTTTCTATGGTACCTCACCTGACATCTTGATGATCAATATATGCAATTTTGATTCTCATAGCCATATCTCTTTTTCTACTTGCCATAACTAGTGTTGGAATATTTTCATAACATTTTTCACATAATTTTTCTAATCATTTTTCCAGGATGGAGTTTTTAGAATAGACCGACTAGAGTCTTTATTGACAGAGGTAAAATTATCTTAATTTTCTTTACTTTTATTTTTTACTATTTTCTGTATGAAGTCAAAAATTGTTTAGATTTAATTATGTTTTTTTGTCGTTGAAATTTAGTATGATTCTGGTTTTGCTCCTCTAAATTTAAAAAATGTTTATTTTAGTTCCTCGAAATTGAGAAAATATGAGTTTAATCACTAAATATCAAATTTGAGGGAATAAAATAAGATTTTTAAAGGTGGCTTTAGTCTTCTAAATTTAGTATTTAGGAACTGAAATCATATTTTACTTTATTAAATTTGAAGGACTGAAATAATTTGTTTTTTAATTTGAGGGATGAAAAAAGGATTTACTCCAAATTTCAGAGATTAAAAATATAATTAAATTATTTTATTTTTAGTTATTTCTAGAGGCAGTCTAATAAACCTATTGAAAAACTTATGGGTCATGATTAATTGAAATGGACCTATTTAAAATAATATATAAATTATGTTTTTAAGTTCTGATCCTGGAGCTAGATTCTAATCCATTCTCTGGTCTGTTTAAAGAAAGTACTTGATTGTTGTCATTAGGTTTTTCATTAAATCTGCTAAGATGTCCCGCTGGTTGTTAATTATTGCTTAGGATTTAGGAATTAAAATGAGTATATATTGAAACTTCCTATTAACTTTGTCATTTCTTTCCTATTTAGTATTAGACATTGCTGGTTCTGTCTGGCATTTAAGTAGAAACAATGGGCAATTTTGGTCCAATTTTAGAATCATCCTACTGAGTTAAATCTATCTATATTAGGGAGATATAGTAATCTTGTTTCTTGATGAATTTAATTTGTTCAAAATACCATCCTGATATAGTTTCATGACAGTCTCTCCGTGCCAAAACAGAAAAGGCCATAGTAAAACAAACTGAAGGCACTGATTCGAGAATGGTTATGAAGGAAATTCTTTCTTTCACACTAACAGAGAAGGTACATATTGTTCATTACAGATTAACATTATATTTTTGGCCACCTTTAACTTTTCCCCACTAAAATGGATTTTGCTATAATCTTTGCAGGGTGAATTTGTGAGGGAAGTAATTGTTCAAGAATTTGCTAAAGTAAGTTTCTTCTTAGTTTTTCATTAGTACTACAATAGCAGCGAGGATATGAAAAATTGGATATATAGTGTCAAAATTTACTGGTTAATGGTTTTATAGGGTATTTAATCATGACTATTAGCATTTGCTTATTTGATTGCAAACTCCTGCATTTCATGATTTGTAAAGATACTCGACATATTATTAGCAATATCCATATCATAGTGTGGCTAAGCTCACCTAATGGCAGGCAAGTATTAATTTTCTATTGTATAAAGCTTTGGTTTTGAAGCATGCCAAATAGCGTCTCATGTAGCTGACCTTACCTAGAGGGATAAGACTTTGTTGTTGCTATTGTAAGATTTCTGTTAACATGTTGAAGTCAAATAGAAATTCAGCTACAACATTGAGCTTTATGTTTTTGTTTTTGTATTTTGTTGCTTTACTTTCACTCTATCAGCATGTTGTCTAGATTCTTGAAAAGAAATAATAATAATGGTTTAATACCATGCTATCATGGTTTTCGTAGGTATTTTGTGTTAGTAAACTTAAATTTGTCTCTTCATGCATTTTAGGCAAAAAATAAATAAAAAATGCAGGTGATTAGTTTAATCTTTTTGACATCATTAGATCCTTTATTCATCATTTCTATTTTTTGACCGCTAATGTAAGTTTTCTAATTTTCTTTTAACCCCAAATTCAGGGTTTAGATGCACTTGGGCTAGCAACCTTGGAGACAGCTGCTACCAGAGTTCCCTTCAGTGCTTTCTTTTATTCCCCTATATTGACAGATGAAGATATAACCAACTTGAGAACCTTCCAACGCCTTATGCTATTGCTGTTGGGGGCCAGAAGAAGAGAAGAGTCCAATCCAGTAAAATTTTTATTTTACTTAAAAAGAATTATATCTATGCATTTTATAATAATGTATTATTTTCATTTTGAGGGCCACTTGACATTTTACATAAATTTAAACCTAGGAAACAAGGACTTCAGTATGTATCGTGTTAAAGCCCATTGGTCTTTGTATGACATTATATCATACATGTTAAGATAAATAATACAGAGGCATAAGTTGAATCTCTAATATGTGTAGAATACATAAGGTTACACGTACATAAATATAAGAAAAAATACAAAGAGATGGGCCTAAGCCCGTTACATCTAACACTCCCCTTCAAACTGGTACGTATAAATCATATGCACCAAGTTTGTTACAAATATAATCAATTCTAGGTCTCTGCAATGATTTGATAAAATCATCTACCAATTGATCATTAGAGTTAACAAATTGAGTCTTGATGTCTTTAGGTATAATATTTTCTCGAATAAAGTGATAATCAATATCAATATATTTGATCCTTTCATGAAAGACAAGGTTTAAGGCAATATGAAGGGTAACTTGATTGTTACATATAAGTGTGATTTGTGTGACCTTTCCAAATAATTCTTTAAGCCATTGTTTAAGTTAAATAAACTTACAAGTAGCAGAGGCCATATCTATATATTTTGCTTCTACACTATATCTTGCCATAACATTTTGTTTCTTACTTTTCCAAGAGATAAAATTGTCACCAATGAAGACCCAATATCCTGAGATAGATCTCTTATCAAAAGGGGAGCCTGCCCAATCTACATTTGAGTAACCCATAACTTTAGTGTGATTATTGTGTCTATATAACAAACCTTTTTCACTGGAACGTTTAATATACTTTAGTATATCAATGATAGTATTTCAATGTCATGCACTACTAACCAACAAAAAATTTCCTAAGGGGCAAAGGAATTAGGTTCCAAGTTCCAATATTATGAAGAGCATACCGTTCATCAAACATGATCTGACGCCAATTAGGATGGGCTAAGGCATGACTTGTAGTTTTAAGAATTGACATAGAAGAAGAAATAGAAGAGAGACTAGTATAAAGGGATTGAGACATCCTATGATAGCTCATAACAATATAATGAGGAGAAGTATTAAGAGAGGAGCATATACCTTTACAAAGAGAAATAGGAAGATCAAACACAAGTGATAGAGTTGGAGGGGATGGAGGAGGCTGGCACCAAAGAAGAGTCAAGAGGTGAATTAGAGAGATGTTATTGATGGTGATATACTCGAAGAGGTGGTAAAGGTGGGAGATTTGTAGAGACACTAGACACAACAAGGGGTTCATAAACAACAAGGATGGAGAAGAGGTCACAGAGAGACTAGAAAGAAGGATTGGACATAAAGTAGGAGGAAGACTCAAGGAAGGTGACATCCATTGAAATGGAAAAATGCTGAAGAGATGGGAAGAAACACTTATACCCTTTTGAGACTAAGAGAAGTCTAATAAAACACATTTGTAAGACAAAGTAAACAATTTATCAAGACTAGGACTCAAAATGTGAATAAAGCATGTGGGCTCGAATAGAATAGAATAGAATAAAGAATTTTATAATCTAAAATTGAAGATGGCATGTGACTAATGAGATATCTTGCACTGAGAACAACATTACCTCAAAAATATTGAGGAACCTTACCATGAAATGAAAGTGTGCGAATTGTTTGAATAAGATGTCTATTCTAATACTCAGCCATCTCATTTTGTTAAGATGTATAAACATTGGAGGTCTAATGAAGAATACCTTCAGAAACTATAAAATTTCAAAAAGATTAGGAAAGATACTCACGAACATTATTACTACGAAGAATACAAATAGAAAACCAAATTGAGTTTTAATTTCATTATAGAAAGATTGAAAAATAGAAAAAGACTCAACGATTTTTCATTAAGAACAACCAAATACATCTTAAATAATCATCAATAAAAGTGACAAAATATTGAAATTTTAAAGTAAACTTAACACGACTTAGTCTCTAAATATTATAGTGAACTAAGACAAAAGGAGACAAAATACATTAGAAGACACTCTTAGGAAAAGAATGAAGACTATGTTTACTTAAGTAACATGACTCACAAGACAAAGTTGACAACTTAGACAGATTTGGGACAAGTTTTTGCATCTTGGCAAGGTTGGGATGACCCAATTGAACATGAATGGGAGAGGATGAATCCATCACCAAGCCAACATTAGTAGATGTTTGAAGATGGTAAAGACCTTGAGACTCACATTTAGTGTCAATCATTCGTCCTAAACTCCATTTTTGTAAACAAATAAAATCTTTGATAAAAGAAATAATACAATTAAGTGAACGAGTGAGATGACTAAGGACATAAATAACATTGTCAATAGAAAGAGAATAGAGAAGACAAACAGTACCATCGATATGAGAAGGGGCTCAAGAGCCATTAGTCATGGTGAGAAATGGTAGATAACTCAAAGTAGGCAAGGAAGAGAAAAGAAATGTATTATCAGAATTATGAACGGTGGCACCAAAGTTTAGAACTCAAGGGTCAAGAGAGTTACAATGAGTGAGACCTGCAAATGAAGTACCTCTATGTGCAACAAAAGCAATGGAACTAGAGCCTTGACGATCCTCATACAATTTGAGAAAGTCATAGAAGAGAGTAGGTTGTCTTGAGTTATCAAAGGGAGTGGGACTCGAATTAGAGGGTAGTGAGGGAGTAGATTGGGCAAACATAGCATATCGAGGAGTGACCATGTAAGGCATAGCCTCGGTCAATTGAGTGACCTAATTTGTGATAATGATCACACTTGGGACATCCTTTGCTTAACTGCGAGAGCAATTGCAATTATTACATTGAGATACCAATCAAAAGAGTCAACAGGGATGAGGAAGGTATTTCAATGAATGACTTGCCCAACAAACGCAAGAGGGTGGACCAAGTGGAATTCAAGCTATACACAATTGGGGATCCCAAAATTTAATCATAGACAAACGAGTACTCGTCAGGAGGCCCATATAAGGCCATCAACATGAAGAATGTTTAACATTGCTCTAGTTCCTAAGAAAGAGTGGAAGCAGGAGGTAATAATTCATTAAAGTCATGAAGAAGACCATAAACTTTGCTGAAGTACTCAGGCATTGAACCATCAAGGCGTCTAGGACGAGCAACACTTAAGAGATTTTGACAAATACCATTAAGATGCTGAGTATCATTGGTGTATAGCAATCTGGTGTGTTCCCAAACTTCCAAATAGGTTTCATAAGCACAAAATATTTGTATTAGTGATGAATCGTAGAATTAATTACACTACATATTTGAATATCAATTTTGGACCAACAAGAACAATCATTTTCATGAATGGTGGCCACTATCTAAGTAAGATGATCAACATAATCTTGATTTTTAAGCCAAATTTTTAAGTCAGATGCCCAAATATCATAATTAGTTCCATCTAACTTGTTAATGGATAGAAGAACATTGACATAGTTGGTAAAGATGGATAGGTCAAACATAGTAGTACCAGAAGAGGCCATGAATGATGGTGGAGAGAGAAAACAACAACTAGGAGAGAGAAAAATAGCTCTAAGAGAGAGAAACAACCCTAAAAATGTGAGAAATTCTAAATGGGCTCCAATCACAGTGGAAGTTGTAGATTTGGAACAAGGAGAGGGAGGCAACTCCGATGGCGACTACCACTGCCAAAAATGGTGCGAGATGCTTTGCCACACACAATTGTTTGCAATGCCATGAAAGTACATAGACAATGGAGAAGCAGTCCGTGAGGGCATGTGGCTACTCCATTCGATGTGATGGTCCCTTGGTTGAGGCGAGTAAAATGGTGTTGTCAAACGAAAGGCGATGGGTGATGGCAACGTTAATAGCAGAAAACAACTAAGAAAGAGGCACTAGTGTAAAAGAATACCGAAAATCAAAATGAGACTCAATTTCATGAAACAAAATTTGTACTAAATCAGTGGCTCTAGATACCATGTTAAGATAAATGATAAAGAGGCATAGATTGAATCTCTAATATGTGTAGAACACATAAGCTTATATACATATATATATATATATATATATAAATATATATATATATAAGAAAAAATAGAAAGAGATATACCTAAGTCTATCACATCTATCAATACCAAATCTAGAAACTAATTATCTCCCCTACAACAAAAAAAAGTGTAGAAAACCAAAAACACAACATCCAACTATGTACCAAAATCTATTTCTAATTAAAATTTTAATTATAAAACATACTCTTCATTTACTATTGACTGCCCTCTAAGGGCAATGACTAGTAAATTGATAAATATATTTTTGTTAAAAAATTGGGTGGGATTTAATAATGTTAAATATTAACAATATATAAAATTTCCTTTTTTAATTTCTTAACCATTGGTTAGAAAACTAAATAAGAGTAAAGTGTGAAAACATTAAAGTTTAGGAAACAATAGGTGACCCCGTAATAGTTTTACCGAGGTTTCACGATGGATGTAAAATATATTTACAATAATTTGATATGCATTTGACTGTCATCGGAAGTAAACTCCTTCTCTTTGACCGGTGATGGGAGTACCTGGAAAAGAGACTCTAAAACTTAAGTCAATGGCATGAATTGTATTTAGGTCATATAAGAATGAATGAATAACGAACCTGATTCACTTTATGATAACGAAACGAGATATTAGTTACATGATTGTTATTAATGGAGATATTCTCTGCATGAATATCGTCTTCAAATCATTTAGTTATGTTAAGATCAAAAAGAGATATTTTCTTGGACGAGAGTTGTGGATCTATGATGATTCATAACCAATGACCTAGCTCTTAACTCGATGGTACACTATGACTGGGTTCTTTCCCCCAAGTAGTCGGTAGCCGACTTCTGGGTAGTACTATGTTTAATGGGCATGGTTATTGTCATGACTAATGGTTTCCATAGATGTACGTATTATCATAGTACTATGGTTAATGGGCATGGTTATTGTCATGACTAATGGTTTCGATAGATGTACGTATTATCATAGTACTATGGTTAATGGGCATGGTTATTGTAGTGACTAATGGTTTCAATAGATGTACGTATTATCATAGTACTATGGTTAATGGGCATGGTTATTGTCATGACTAATGGTTTCCATAGATGTACGTATTATCATAGTACTATGGTTAATGGGCATGGTTATTGTCATGACTAATGGTTTCCATAGATGTACATATTATCATAGTACTATGGTTAATGGGCATGATTATTGTCATGACTAATGGTTTCCATAGATGTACGTATTATCGTAGTACTATGTTTAATAGGCATGGTCATGACTAATGGTTTCCATAGATGTATGTATTATCTTCAAAGAGAGACCTGAATCCTGATGCTTTTCTATTTTCGTTTTATACGGACTAGAGAAGTTGTAAAGCAAACTTGTTATACCAAGGATAATAAAGCCTGTTTCATCCAATCATAATTCCAAACATATTTTAAGAAGTGATGTTGATGGTTTCTTCTTGGTTTGTAAATTGCAATATATGGATTTTTTTTGGTTTTTCTTGTTTTATTATACATGACTATGTAAGTCAATCTTTCTGCAATAAATATATTAACTTGGAATACCAAATGGATAATCATTTTACTGTGTTGTTTATCTTGTAAATGTTTTTTGTACTTTTTGTGAATGACATGTAGGTAAGCAGACAGGCCAGTCCTGACAAGAATCAAATATTTTATATGGAGGAGCTTTCTTCAGTTTTCAATCAAGTTGAATCCGTTCAAGACATTCTTCCTGTGCTTTCTATCATTCTCGAGGTAAATCTAACCCATTAGCATTTTATTCAAGAAATGTAGCCAGTTACCCATTTTTTTATTAACTTGGGACAAGTCACAGGTCGAGCAACTTTGCTCCTTGATATTGGCCCGTTTGTTTAAGTTCTTTTCGTCAAATAATCACCTCATTTTAAAAAATAATAACTTTTTTTTTAGTTTTTTTTGTGTTAAGAGTTTTTCAAAATAATCAGTAAAGGACAAGAATCATAAATCTGGTTATAATCAAAAGTAATTTCACAACTTCTAATAAAACCTTTTATTGTAAATTAACATGAATCAACTTCTACTTTTTGAAAATCTCTAAAATATAATCATTAATTTATATTAGAATTACTTCTATTTTTTAACTGTAAACAAACTAGTCTATTCTTTATATATATATATATATATATAACTGCTGAAGCATGAGTATCTATCTTAATGGCAGCTCCCACCAGAATCCCAGCAGCAATTGCTTCAATTGCCAGCCAACTTGGCTAGACAGTTAATATCCCGTGCCGCTGCAAGAACTGTCAGAAGGGTCTTTTTGTGACCTGCAGGCACAGAAGCAGAACCTAAAATCTTTTTGTACTTTTCGTCAAGACCGGATAACATTGAAAAAATAAAAAAAGGCTTCATGACAAGGTCTTTAATCCTTTAAACTTCAATACATTGTTGATTCAACAATATATTCTTCACATACAATTTCATCTTTTATTAATATTAACTCTTTGTAACTATTTATAGCTTTGCTTTTCCAAATGGTTGTAAGTAGTTAGGACTACTACTTTTTTAAGGATATCAAGTTTTTTTTTTTTCTATTTATTTTCCTTTTTGGAATTTACCCTCCAACTTCTTCCATTTTCTCCCTGAGACTCTACACTCGTCAAGATCATTCATTATCTAAACTTTAATACTTTGTTTAGTAGAGTAGATTTTAGATGAAAATAAGAAGGAAATAAGAAAATACATGAAAAATAAAGTTGAAATTAAAAGTGTTAAACACCACATTATTTCTATCTTCCTCATCTTCCCAACCAAACAAGGTGTAAGCCGTCACCATCCCTTTTTCAATTGCACCACTGCACGCTATCGTTACTCCTCTTTGTCGATCCAAGTTTTTATTTTGCCATATTTGAATTTTGTTAGGTGATATAGGTTTCTCATCAACAACTGTTTCTCTTTCCCCTCCCCACCTCCCTTTGAAATCAAACATTGATGAGACAAATTCCTCTTGTTCTCCAACCTTCCCTGATTGAAACTGACGATCATTAAGGAGAGGAAAAAACTTGGCCCTGATTGAAAAGAAAGAGTAAATGAGTCTTGAAGCCCTTCACATAAACTGTTAAGAACATCATATATTAGATTAATAATGACTAAAAAAATTAAACTAAAAGTATATAATTACGAAAAGACTCACAACAAGAAAAAATATTTTTATAAAAATATTTTTTTTTATTTCTTGAGTTTAAAAAATTATACATTTTAATTAGGCTTAATTGTGTAATGATAGAATAAGAGTGGATTTCATCTATATTTGAATCATCATTTCAAGCTTAGTAACAAATTAATTCACGATTTTATGAAGATTCGAAAATGTCGTTTCAAGAAGATTTAAAAGAGGTAAGAAAAACATAAATTACATAAAACAAAAATGATAAACATGGAAAATATAAGAAGTACATATATTTTTGTGCGTTTTTAGAGAAGATTTGAATTTTAAATTTTAAATTTTCGTTCTTTTACCTCTTAACTCAAGACACATAAGGACTATAAATAGCTCATTTCATTCCATGCACAAATATTTTGGATTAATGAGAAACTAAAAATATTTTGAAACTCTTATCAAAATGAATTTTGTTTTTATAGTTTTATATTAATTTTTAGAAATTGAGTAGTGTTTTGCTTTCATGTTTTAAATATTTTTTATCTTTTTTTTTTTTTTTTCAATTCTAGCTTAGATTCAAGGGCAAAACTAAGGGACCACGGGTCACAACCCCCAATATTTTAAATTTTTTTTATTATTGTATAAAATTATAATTAAATTATGAAATATATTATCTTTAATCCCAACATTTTAGATTTTTTATTACTATATAAAATTATAATTAAATTATGAAATATATTATCTCATAACATGGTATAAAAATATCATATATAGATTAAATTTAAATAGAATATCTTTAATTAAAAATAATCAAATATATAATCTTATATATAAAGAAGAATATTTTATCTATTATTAAAAAGATAAATTTTTATATTTGTATTATATATCATTGTAACAAATATCATCAATTAAAAAAAATCAAAAGATATCAAAATAATCTTTTATATTATATGTATATATATAATAGAAAATTGTAGAGTATTAGAAGCTAAAAATTAAGAAATTCAAAATTAGATTTAAAATAATCAAATATATAATCTTATATATAAGAGAGAATATTTTATCTATTATTAAAAAGATAAGTTTTTTATATTTGTACTATATATTATTTTAACAAATATCATTAATTAAAAAAAATCAAAAGATATCAAAATAATCTTTTATATTATATGTATATATATAATAGAAAATTGTAGAGTATTAGAAATTAAAAGTTAAGAAATTTAAAATCAAATTTAAAATAATCAAATATATAATCTTATATATAAGAGAGAATATTTTATCTATTATTAAAAAGATAAGTTTTTTTATATTTGTATTATATATCATTTTAACAAATATCATCAATTAAAAAAAAAATCAAAAGATATCAAAATATATTTGATCTTATATATAATTATTTATGTTAATTTTAAATATATGTAAATGATTTATAATTTATTAATAATTTTATTGATTATATTTATTTTTAATATATATATATATTAATTTTTTTTTAATTACTCTGGTAGGGTCCAGCCCCCTCACCTAAAATTTCTGACTCCGCCCCTACTTAGATTGTTTTATCTTTTATTCTTCTATGCACGCTTACTTTACTTTTCTAATTTAATTCTCATTATCTATAATTTTATTGTTCTTAAATTATTTTCTTTTATTCTTCTCCTTTGTTAATCACCTCTTATAAATTCATTGATTTTATCTTTTATCTAGATATTAGTTCTGATTCCAATAATAAATTATGAGATTTCTTTATTTTAATAATTTGTTCCATTTTTAAATTTCTATGTCTTAAACTTCCATAATATACTTGAACTATATTATCACATATGGTGTGGTCTTATATGGGAGAAGGTGGAAACTTTCGATGCCTTGATGATTGTAGTTAAGATTTCAGGGATGGTGGATTAGAACTCAAGAAATTGGACAATTATAGACAAATTAGGAAAAAAAAATTATAACAACAAATTAAAACAATTTGTTTAAGATATATTGTTTAAAATGTGAGATATGTCTAAGTCTTCCACCAGGTTAGAGTCTTAGAAACTTATTCTGATTATGGTTAGATTGGAAGTTCTTGAGATTTATCGTGTAAAATTCATATGTGTGGATTGTAGAGATTTATTTATTTTAAAGTCCATTAAATTTTGCAATAATTCATAGTATTTATATGAAAAAACTACTTTTTTTTTTTAATATCTTACATTCGTATTCTTATAGTTCAAAGAATTACATTTATTTTTCAATTTTTCCCTTATTATCTATCATATGGTAATATGTTATTAACTAATAAGATTTATGATGCAATTAAACACATGAAATTGATTCTGCATAATCCCATCATTGTATCATCTTTACTCAAGACGAAGCACTAAAATAGGGATGAATGAAGATGACAGAAGGACATAATGAAAAGAAGAAAAAAGATTCTTGTATATCATTAAGTATAGGATTACAGAAATATATACAATACAAAGCCTAATAATAGAAAGTGAAACAATAAGGCACAAAAATGCATGGAAAACTGTTTGTAAAAGTAAATGACACACAAACATAGGAGAGAAATGATGAATAGTAAAGTTGGTGAATAAAAAAGATGATGATTTTATTACCTTCCCCTCAAGTTGAGAATATGTTAATTATTCCCAACTTATTGTATAACTGATTGAATTGGGCAGATGCAAGGGGTTTCGTGAGAATATCAGCTAGTTGCATGTTGGATCTTATGGAAAGCAATTTGATTAATCCATCACTGATTTTGTCACGTATTATATGACAATCGATCTCAATGTGTTTGCTTCTTTCATGTAAAACTTGATTGAAAGCCATACAAAGGGCCGATTGATTATCACAATAAAGCAATGCAGGTTTAGTATGAGCAACACGAAGATCCTCCATGATGTAGGTGAGCCATTAGATTTCACATGCAATGGATGCAAGAGCTCGGTACTCCACTTTAGATGAACTTCTCGAAACAGACTGTTGCTTTTTAACTTTCCATGCAATAAGAGAGTTAACAATGTAGATCAAATAACCAATAATGGACTTCCTAGTGACAGGACAAGAGGCCTAGTCTAAATCACTAAATGCCTTGATTTGTATAATTCCTTTGCTTTCTAGAAGAATACCAGTGCCACGAGGATGATGCTTAAGGTGTTAGAATATTAAGACAAAAGTAAACATATTATAATATGGCACAATGTTTGTAGAAAAGTTTGATGTTATTCTTCAACAGCCTCCCTTTCTTAAATAGGTGGCAGAACATATTTTTTACCTTAATATGACAAATTCTTGTGGGAATATACAATTAAGAGAGGGATTACAAGAGATTTGCTATTACAATAATAATTATTGAAGTTCCTAACAGATAATCTATAAAAAATATTTATGCCTATTAACATAAGGTATCGTAGGATCCGATAGAGAGCACGTTTGTGATCAAGAGTAGGAGCAACAACGAATTGGCTCAAGTGGTGTACAACATAACATATGTCAGGACGCGTATTGGTGAGATAGAGAAGGCGACTCACTAACCTTCTGTAAGAGGTAGTCTCTTCGTCATTGAGTTTGACACTATCAAGTGAAAATTATGAGCCATCAGAATAGGAGAAGGAGCACAGCCTAACATTCCAATGTCTTTGAAAATATTAATTGTGTATTTTCTTTGATTGAGTTGAATACCTGTATTGTTACGAGCTACCTCGAGCCTAAGAAAATAGGTGAGGTTACCTAAGTTTTTTATTTTAAATGTTTGATCCACAAGATTGGTGATATGTTTGATTTCATCAGTGTTGTTCCCAGCAAGAATGATATCATCTACATAGACGACAAGAGCAATAGTGGTTTGTCCAATAAATTTGAGAAATAAATAATGATCTGCACTGGAGTGTTTGTAGCCATGCTGAGTGAGAAAAGTGGAAAATTTTTCATACCATTGATGGTTGGCTTGTCTTAAGCCATAGAGTGAACACTGCAGCTTGCACACATGATTAGGATTTCTAATAGTCAGGGGGCTTTATGTACACTTCCTCATGGAGATCACCATGAAGGAAGGTATTATTAACATCTAATTGTCTCAATTCCCAGTTACTGATTGCAGCTACAATAAGGAGAGCACGCACAATAGTAAGCTAGACAACAGGGGAGAAAGTATTAATGAAGTCCAAACCTTCAAGTTGAGTATGCTACTAGTCTTGCCTTGTATCTTTCTATAGAGCCATCTGATTTATATTTGATTTTATAAATCCATCTACATCCTATGGCAGTTTTGTTAATAGGGAGATGAGTGAGAGACCAAGTTTGATTAGACTCTAAGAGCTTTGATTTCTTCATTCATGGCATGGTTCCAGTGTTCATCTTTTGAAGCTTCCTCATAGGTGGTAGGTTCAAAGACAGCCATAATCATGTTACTATAGGAATTTGTAATTAAACTATATGACATAAAAGTTTCAATGGGATAATTCGAACCTTTTGTAGAATTTGAAGCAGTTAAGAGAATGGTTTGGAAATCCTCCAAATATAATGATGGACGTCTAGCTCTATTTGAGCGTCTTGGTTCAATCCTTATATCAACATCACTGTCTGTTAAGTTGGTATTTTCTTCTTCTGCTGCAAAATCTTCAAGATCTATGTCACTGTAAGAGTGATTATGGCTAGTAGGCAAAGAAATATTGATATTATCAGTAGAATGTTTAGGATAAGGAAAATTATTTTCATAAAGCGACATATTTCTAGAGACTTCAACTTTATGTTCATTTAAATTGAAAATTAGGTAACCTTTGACATGTGATTTAAAGCCAATACACACGCATGGGCTAGCTTTAGTGTCAAACTTTTTTCTACCAGCAATGAGAGTACTATTATAGCATAAGCAATCAAACACACGGAGGTTACTAATGTTACAAGCTTTCCTATACAATTATTCAAAAGTGTAGGTATGCAATTAATTAAGTGAGCAACATGTAGAATAGCATATTCCTATAAATATATAGGCAAATTGGACTGAAAGAGTAAGACACAAGAAACATTTAAAAGATATTGATGTTTCCTTTCAGCTATGCCATTCTGTTTAGGGGTCTCAATGCAAGTGGTTTGGTGGATTATTCCTTTGGAAGCAAAGAAATTTTTCATGTTGAACTCAATACCATTGTCAGACCTAATAACCTTGATTTTCTTATTAAACTAATTTTCAACTTCAGAAGCAATATTAGCAATGTTTGTTCGAGTTTCATATTTACTAGTCATAAAAAAGATCCAAGTATAACGAGTATGATCATCTATAACCGTGAGAAAGTATCTAAAAAACCATTCATAAAGGTATCTGAACAAGGTCCTCATATTTCCATGTGAATTAAATCAAAAGGGTTGGGAACATAAGAATTGCTTAGAGGAAAGGGAAGTCTTTTATGCTTAGCAAGATGACAAGTATTACAAACAAAATTTTCATCAAACTATATATATGGATAACAAAGTTTCATGCAATTGAGCCTCTCATTCAATAAATGACCTATGCGAAAGTGCCAAAGGTCAATTTTCTTAATGCTGCTGTGAGGTTCAGTTGACGAAGTGCAAGCAGTGGGATGAATAACAACATCAATGTTTAAAGTATACAATCAACATTCATTTCAACTAAACCAATCTTCTCTTTTGATCTAAAGTCTTGCACGATACAATGAGAAGAAGAAAATGTGAGTTGATAATGCAATGATTCAGTCAATTTTGAGATAGAGATTAAATTGAAAGTAAAAGAAGGTATGTGTAAAACATCATTCAGAACAATTTTATCAGACAGTTTCACAATCCCAGAATGGGTTGCCTTAATGTTTTGACCATTTGGTAAATTAACATTAATTGGCTTAATGATATTATAAGAGAAAAAAATTATCTAGACAAGCACACACATGATCTATGGCTCCTGAATCTATAATCCAAGATTTGTTGTTAATTTTTCTGATAGGACCGTTTATACCCGATTGAGAATCTATTTGTGGGGAAGGAATAGTGACGAAACCGATCTGGTTGACTTGGGATGAAGACTTATCATTGTGGTTTTGGAGAAGATTTAGTAACTTTTGATATTGTCTGTTCTGTCCTACTACATTATTTATTGAGTGATACCTATTAGAGTGAAATTTGTGTCCTGGAGGGTAATCATGTTTCTTATAGCAAACTTCAATAGTGTGGTCAATTCTACCACAGTGAATGCAAACTTTTCGATTTGAAAGATTCTTGTAGTTTTTGTTTCTTAATTGGTAGGAAACCCGTGTTTCCTTTAGCAAACAGTCTCATTGTGACCTGCACGACCATAATGACTACAGGAATTGTTGGATTGGCTGGATCTAGAAGGAATGTTCCTAGTGCGGCCAATGAAATTATTACTAGAGAATTGGTGTTCTTGCTGAGCAACCAGAGAGAATATCTTTGAAATGGATGGAATAGGATCCATGAGTAGGACATGAGATTTTATATTACTATAGTGATAATTTAATCCTCTTAAAAATTGCATGACCTGATCTTCTTTCTTATGTTGGTTATCAAAGACATTGCAAGAACACTTGGTGAGACAAATACAGATGGAGTCTGGTCTGAAGTTGTCTGATTCGTCCCATATGAATCAATTTTGTAAAATACTCAATCATAGATTGATCTCCTTACTTTAAAGAAGATGCTTCCATCTGCAAATCTGATACATGAAGCAAGTCTCCTTGAGAATATCTAGACTTCAAATCATTCTGTATACCATCCACTTTGTCCATCCATAGAACACTTTGTCTAATAGGAAGAGAGACTGAATGAACAAGCTATGAAACAACCATATTGTTACAACGATTCCATGCAGAGTAGTTAGAATCGAATTTGGACGATTGTGGTGCACCTTCATTTACAAATTCCACCTTATTCTTAGCACTTAAAGGAGTGATCATGGATCTGCTCCATAAGTGGTAATTTTCAGGTTCAAGAACAGGAGAAACCAAGGTTGTAGCAAGGTTCTCACTTAGATGCAAGTAAAGAAAACTATGCGGCAATATATTTTAATCTTCTACCATGATAATAGAAAGACAAGGAAACAAGAAAGTAAAAGATTGATAAGAAACAAAGTATAGATGAGAGTGCGTAGTTGAAGAGCTCTGCTACCATAAATAAAATCGAATCTACTTTCTACTCTTGTTCATTGATAGTTCTCTAGTAGACCTGTTATCTACTCTCATGTAAAGTACACTATTATAGTAAGAGTACACGAAGACATATAAAAGGGTAAGCTAGTAGAATATTTTCACGTTAAAGAGAGCATAACAATCAATTCAATAGTATAAATCAAAAAGTAAGTGTAAGGGTCTACTGAAGGCTTTACACACACAAATACAATCACACATTAGACTCACGACTTCTAGAAGACTGTATGGATTTCAGATATCAATGGCTAACACCTAAGGGTCTTCCCAAATGACCGACCTTTTGAGTCTTTTTCACCCTAGTGTCATCTCACAACACCTCACAACCAATATACAACCTCTGGGTAACATCACTTATTGTCCTTTCAGAACAATTAGTGAGCCTCCATTGACCTTTACCACATGAGGTTCTAGTGCACATGACTTTGAACATCACTAAGGTCTAGATATCCCATAGATATCCCTAAATCCATTCACATATTAATAGCACCAAACAAAACCTCTTCTCACTAGGAGTAACACAGGCTTCATGCCATTCAATCACACCATTCTTTAAAAACTCCATGATTACATGTAAATCCTTCTCAATTCAAATCAATTTAACAAAACATTTTGCAGCAGGTGCAATTCACTCTATGGAAACCCAATCCGCTCAATGGATTTGGACTGGAGTGTAACCTTGCACTTGGGACAAAATTCGCTCAGCACAAGTCCTTAGCGCTCAGCGGATGGTCCACTCAGGGTTAGGTTCCTCCGCTCAACGGATTCGAACCCGAGAGCTCTTAGAGCAAATTCGCTCAGCACAAAAGCCCTACGCTTTACGAATTATACAAAACAGGAGTTTTGCAGAACTACGAAAACACGAATCTAACACTCAATCAAGCATCCTAGACACATTTAAACACAGCAAAAGCAACATATAACATATACTTCAAACATACCATAACCTAGATCTCTAACTTTCCTTACCTTGTTCTTAGCCAAAAAGGCGTTTTTCACTCTACTACACAAATATGCAACCTTGGTGTTCTAACTAACTCTTTAAGCACCTAATCACAAACTTGAATACATTACTACTAGTCTCGAAGCGATCCAAACACAAAGATAAAGGAACCCTTACCAAACGCTTCAAACTCTAGGGAAAGAGAGGATTTGGGTACCCAATACTTATCCCGAACAAGCTTTAAATTAGTGGGAAGGGTATGAAGAATATGAAGAATAGGTGAGGAATGGTAGAGAGAAGGCAGAGGGCCTAGTGAGAAAATGTTTAAAGAGATGGTGGGTGTTCTCACAAATGAGGAGGGAAGGGCCTAGGTTTTCACTAATAGCCTCTTTTAAAATTTAACCAAATCTCCTTCACTCTTCATAAGTTAAAATGGTGTCATCTCACTAAACTAATTTACTCAAGGTCCTTACAATCCCCCTAACTATAAAAATTTTCGCCCAAGAAAATTGCACTTACCAAGGAAAAGATGAGGGTAATCCCTTCTCATCTCTCCTTCTAACTCTCAGGTTGAGTCTCTGATACGTGCATTTCGACACACTTTGACCATCACAATGGTACCACCATGAAGCTCATTGGTCTTAACATCAGTGATTCACACCAGTACAACCTCAAAGGAGAGATCCTTTCGCACTTCTACTTCTATATTTTTCAAGATATGGCTGGGATCGAGCACATACTTCATCAACTTAGATACGTGGAAAACTTTGTGAAGTCTAGCCACAGGAGGAGGTAAGGCCAATGCATAGGCCACTGGTCCGATCCTTCTCAAAATATGGTATGGTTCGAGGAATTTGAGAGTTAACTTCCTTGATTTGATGGCTCTTACCACTCTAGTTATAGGGGTGACTCTCAAGAACACATGGTCACCGGCTTCAAATTCTAGTGGTCGCCTCCTTTGATCAGCATACGATTTCTAACGGCTCTAAGAAGCTTTCATCCTATCTTGAATCAATTCCACCTTCTCGGTGGTCTGTTGTAGCAACTCAAGTCCCACCAAAATCGCTTCTCCATCCTAGTGCCAACAGAGAGGGGTTCTACACTTCCTTCCGCATAGGGTTTCATATGGTTTCATCTTGATGCTAGCGTGATAATTGTTATTGTAAGTGAACTCCACCAAACAAGTATTTTAGGCTTTTGTGATAACTGAATACGTTGAATTTTGCCCCATGCAAGTAGTGTCTTCATATCTTGAAGGAGAATACCACAGTTGCCAACTCCAATTCATGGGTAGGATAATTCTTTTTATGCGTCTTCAATTGTCTAGAAGTATAGGTTACCACCTTCTTATCTTGCATCAACACACATCCCAATCCTTGGTGCGAAGCATCGCAATAAACCTCAAAAGGCCTTCTGATGGTTGGGATGATCAACACTGGAGAGTTGGTCAACCATTGCTTCAACTCCAAGAAACTTTGCTCACACTTATCAATCCATGAAACGGTTGATCCTTCTAGGTTAACTGCGTCAAAGGGGCTACTATGCGGAAGAATCCTTCAATGAACCTTTTGTAGTAGCTTGCCAACCTTACAAAGCTTTTGATTTTAGACACCATCTTGGGGCGCTCCCACTAGAGTACGACTTCTACCTTGGAAGGGTCTACTACGATCTCTCCGATTGACACTACATACCCTATGAACTTCACCTTTGTCATCCAAAACTCATACTTAGACAAGTTTGGCATACAACTGCTTCCCTCAAGGGTGCGAGAGTAAATGAGAATATCATCTATGAAGACCACCTGGAACTTGTCTAAGAAGGGTTTAAAAATCTGATTCATGTAGTCCATAAATATTATTGGGGCATTTGTCATTCCGAAAGGCATCACCCCAGAGTCATCCCACAACACCTCACAACTAATATACAACCTTAGGGTAGCATCACCTATTGTCCCTTCAGAACAATTAGTGAACCTCCATCGACCTTCACCACATGAAGTTCTAGTGTACATGACTTTGAACATCACTAAGGTCTAGATACCCCATAAATATTTCTAATTTTATACACACTAAATTATCAATGTTCACATATTAATAACATTATATCAAAGCCTCCTCTCACTAGGAGTAACATAGGCCTCATGCCATTCAATCACACCATTCTTTAGAAACTCTATGATTACATGTCAATCCCTCTCAATTCAAATCAATTTAACAAAACATTTTGTTGAAGGTGTAATCCGCTCAGTGGAAACTCAATTCACTCAACGGATGGAGGATTTACTCAATGGATTTGGACCCAAGAGTAACCTTGCACTTGGGAACGCAAATCCCTGACACTTAGCGAATGGTCCGCCCAATGCCAAGTTCCTACACTTAGCGGATTCGAATCCGAGAGCTCTTGGAGCAAATCCGCTCAATGCAAGAGCCCTACGCTCGACAGATTATGCAAAAACAGGGGTTCTGCAGAATTACGAAAACACGAATTTAACACCCAATCAAGCATACCAAACACATTTAAACATAGCAAAAGCAGTATATAACATGTACTTCAAACATACCATCACAGATTTCATAAGATAAACTAGATCTCTAACTTTCCTTACCTTGTTCTTAGACAAAAAAAAGGGTTTTTTCACTCTACTACACAAATTTGCATCCTTAATATTCCGACTAACTCTTCAAGCACAAGCTTAAATACATTACTACTAGTCCCAAACCAACACAAATACAAAGACAAAGGAACCCTTACCAAATGCTTCAAATCCTAGGGAAAGAAAGGATTTTGGTACCCAATACTTACTTCGAACAAGCTTCAAATCGGTGAGAAGGTTTCTCTCCTCAAGAGCTCTCCAATGACAGTTTTGACTTTAGAAAAAGATGAATAATAAGTAAGGAATGATAGAGAAGGCAAAAGACCTAATGAGAAAATGTTTGAAGAGATAGTGGGTCTTCTTACAAATGAGGAATAAAAGGCCTAGATTTTCATTTATAGCTTCTTTTAAAATTTAATCAAATCCCCTTCACTCTTCATGAGTTAATTCATAAGTTAAAACGACTCAATCTTACTAAACTAATTTATTTTTATCCTTATAGAATTAATTATTATTTTTCCTTAATTCTATAATTTTTTTTTATTTTTTAAATATGTCTTTACTGTTTATCTCACTCATTCCTTATATTCTCAATTCTATTTCTTTTATTTTCTTATTTTTAATAATAATAAATAGTTCTTCCACACATTATTTCTCTTTTTTCTCATAGTTTTTATTTTAAAAAATTGTTCCCAATATTATTTAATTTAAAATTTAATAATAAAATATATTTATTATTATTATTTATTATTTTTGTATTATAATTATTTTTTATTTATTTAAAAATGTATTAATAATGCTTAAAATTTAATATAAATTTAATAATTCAGGTTAATAATTTATTTCTATTTTCAAATATATTTATCATACTATCATTTATAAATATTTAATTTAAAAAAAAGTATTTAATATATATACTATTAATTAATAATCAAATATTCATATGTTATTAATTAAAATATTAATATTAAACAAAATATTATATAATTAATATATTATAAAATGTATAATATTATTTGCAAATATTATACTTTTTATAAAATATAATTAAATAATAATAATATAATGAATAAATTGACTATTAATAAAATGTATATTTTTAATTATTTTATTTATATTATAATATTAAAATTAATTCATACTTGTGTTTTATATTTATATTTATTATTATTTATTATTAAATAATTCACATTAAAAAAAATTATGATATAAATAATATTTTTATTTATCTTATAGTCATTTTTATAATTATAAAAATTATACTTGTTTGCGTTTATAAGCGAAGTATTTACAAGGTCATGTTTGCGTTCGTTGGTTATTTGTTTTGTGATCTTCTTCAAACTGTTTTGACTTCAAAATAAGTTTGTTTGACTTTTCTTTGAGACAAAAGAAAGACATAAGAATTTAAGAGGAATCCATCCATAAAGATAGGAGACATTAAACATTCCAAGAGGACAAAGAATTACTTAATAAAATCCAACAAACACCTCAAGTCAAAACAACCATTACAAAACATAATTTTGTTCCCTAACAACCACAAAGGGACCATGCAATGCCTCATAAAATATACCAAACTTTCTTAACCTTTTTGCATTTAAACAACCACCTTACTTGTTATACATCCAAGTACTTTCCCCAAACAGATCATACCAAATTTGTGGAAATAAGACATCAACTTTCCTTCTTTGATTTTATTCAAAATGGAAGAGAGAGTCAAAGAGATTGCACATTTAAAATATGAATTTTGTACCAAGTATCGAATCCTTGTACATATACTTCTCAGTGTACTTGACGATCTAAACGACAAGTACCCGATTAAGTCACAAACTCAATATATTATTGGCCTAAAATAGATTTTGGTAACAGATTTAACATAATCTTTGCGAATCTCGTCCAGAAAAAATAATTAATAAAAATAATAACTCTCTAATTATGTTCATTATATTCTGATTGACTTGACTGTCGTGTGTAATGGTAAATATAGTTACTATTTGATTTTATTTAATCAAGAAATTAAAGGAGTTGAGAGTCTTGGAATACGAAAAATATCTTGTTCCTTCTAAATATATATTTATAGTAATATTATTCTAATTTTTTCTATAAAAAATGTCAAAGATAAAAATAAAAATGATTACAAAATTATAAACTGTTTTTTCTTTGTTTCAGATCTCTTGATAATACTAGCGGGACATTTTAGCAACATACTACTTTCTAGCTGGCCCTCTTTCATTTATTAAAAGTTATATAATCACAAAAGGATTAACAATTTGTTAAAAAAGCAATACTTTTGATAAATTTTAATGTGTTCAAAAATAATGTTGATAGCATTGGAATATCCCTTTAATATAACTCTTTCCCTGTCCTTCAAATTTTAAAATAAATAAAATCTAAGTTAAAAAAAATCCGTTCCACCCTCTCAGTTTTCCTCTAAAGGGCTTGCTGGCAGTATATTAAACAAATAATTATTTATTGTCAACTTGCAGGCTGAGGACACAATTCACTCTTAATCTTGCAAAGCTTAAAAAAAAAAAAAAAAACAGAAGGCATATTTCTGATAGATAGTAGGAATTATCTATATTATAGGTTTGATGTAACCATATTTATTGATAAAATAATTTTAATTATTAATTAAAATTTTATAAATAAATAATTAAATTAATTTATTTTTATATAATTATTATCTATTTAAATTTATTTATTTTTTGAATTCTTTTTAAAAATATATTAAGAAAATTTTGTTGAATTTTAGATCTACATTAGGTAAGAAAAAGTTAATAAAATATAGAAGAATTTTGTCTAATTAACTTATAAAATAACTCTGAAATATTATTTAAATTATTAGAAAAATTGAAATTAAGATTTGAAAATAAATTTTTAAAAAGAAGCTATTTGCAAATATATTTAAGTAAGGAGAGTTATTAGTAAGGAGAAATATTTTGTTGAAAATGTAAAGTTGAATGAATATTGTTATGAAAATTGATTAAGTTTTGAAGGATTATATATCGAAGGATGAATGGATAAATTATAATATTGGATTAAGAAATATGACTTTGTATATTGTTTATTATTTTTATAAGAAAGTTTATTTTGTATGTTTCCAAGTTGACAATGATGTGAATGTGTTAAGATGATTGAATTATGAATAAATAATGTTGGATGATTGGAAAATATGTGTTTGGTGTTCTATTTTTACTATTTCTTACTCTCTCAAGCTATTCAATGTGAGTGAAGTGGTTGGTTGGCTTGAGTGTGGGATGGTTGCTCAAACAATGATTGCTCAAACGAAAATAAATGCCTCTATAAGAGAAAATATGGTCTTGATCATATTTTTGCCTAAGGGAGAGTTCAATGAGAATTACTTTTAGAAGTATCTTACTCAATTAATGAATAGTCATTTAAACAAGAATACCTATAGAGTAGATGTGAGATATGAGTCTATTCTCATTTAAGGGACAAGAGTTTATTAAAGTGAAAATAGACTAAAAATGTGCAATTTTATGATAATGAAATAAAAGATTTTGAAAGCATGAGTTGATGTCAAATGTGATGTAGTTGGCCAAATTGAGTTGAATCAACTAATGTATTTTATTATAGATGTAATATATTTGTTGGTTGAGCTAAGTTGGGATTAACACTAATAATTAGTTTAGTTTTGTATATTTGATATATGGTATTAGGAATATATATATGTGTATATATATACTAATTAACGAAATCTCAAATTATATTCATTAAGCGAGTCATGTTGATTAGGAGAATAAGTAGTTAAAAGTTAACAAAAAAATTATTACTAATATGTTTAGGATATCAGAAAAGATGTTAAGATAGATAAAGTTATTAATAGTCTTACCCTAATGTGTTGAGTGATCAAAATGATACTTAGATTAGTAATATAATACGTGTTATATTTCAAAAAAATATACCGCCATTAAGTTTTCAGTTTTAAATATAATAATAAATTTTTTAGAAAATATATATATTTTGTAATTAAATAATTAACTTAATTAATTATTTAAATTTAAATTATTATTAATATTGTTTAAATATTTTGCTCGATCTTTCTTTCTTTATCAATTTAATTATGATGATTATATTTATTATATAAAAATAAATATTATTTTAAAAGAAAAAAATATTTTTTAAATAAAAAATATTAATTAAAATATAAGACAAATTATATATATTTATATATTTTTTATATTATATTTTAAAATATTAATAAAAATTCTTAGTATTTGATATAATTTTATATATGTATATAAATATTATTTATTATGATACCTTATTTATAATTTTAGTAACAAATTCTTTAGTAGTTACATATTATATTTAAATTTTAATAATGTTATGTTTGATAAAATATAATAAAAAAATAAATTTAAATTTAAAAATAAAAATTTATATAATTTTTTTTATAATTAATTTATGTATAAATTAGTTTTATTTTATGAAGAATATTATTATTTTATGAATAATATCATTATTTTATTATGAAAAGTTTATTAAAATATACCATTATTATTTTAATAATTGTTTTTTTATTGAGTTTTCTTTAATTTTATTGATAAAAATATAGTTAGGACATTTATAATATAATTTTTAATTGATTTTAAAATTATAATATCGATTAGTTACTTTAATTATATTTTTATATTATTATATTTTTTATACTATATATTCTATTATTGATCTTATAAACATCTTAAAATATTATCAATCAAGTTTAAAATAAATATATTAATTTGTATAATGCTTTAAAATATCTTAAAATACAACAACAAAAACTATCTTATTTTAAAAACATAAACCAAAATTTAATAAATATTTTATATGGATAAAAAAATTAATATAAAAACTGAAAATGAAAAATTAACGTCTCACCAAATATTATAAAGTACTATAAATAAAACTTGTTATCATATAATATTTTTTCAAAAAATTATTAATATGTTATATATATCATTATGACTAAATTAAAAAAAAATCCTGTTTTTATATTGAAAATAATAAAATATTTATTATTATCAATAATTATAAATCTTAAACCAGCAAAAATAAACAATAATATTAACATATTTATTAATTAGTATGATATTATAGTTTATTAACATCCATCGATGAATATGTGAAATATCTAAAAATATCCATATAAAAAGACTTTTTGTATTAGTGATAGTATTTAAACCTTTTTAAGGTTAAATTAATATAGAATTTGGGTCATTAATTGTATATTTTTTTCTTAATTTGCTGTCTTAGGTTTTAATAGTTCTACTCGTAAAACGTATTTGTTAGATAGTTTTTGCGTTAATTTATTAAAATAATTTAATTTGTCAATTTGATAACACGAAATAAACTTTGTTGGCGAAAATAATAAATTAAATAAAAATTAATTTAATTAATAAAGACACTTTAATAGTCACTGAAGATGTAAAATAATAATCATTAAGTGACACAGATTTCGAGGAGTACACACCGAAATCTAAATAGGAGACAAAACAAAAGACAGAGATCATTCACTCACTTATGCGGTGACGGAACCTTCCCTAACCAGAGAAAACCAAACAAACCGATTACTCGAGACTTTTGCAGACAAAAATTATTCCAAGATGAGGTCCGATTTTCAAATATGCATTTTATTTTCATTTTCTTCCGTGGCTGAACAGAGAATTTTAGAGCACATGCATGCTGTGTTTTCTCCTTGTTTTGGCTAATTACTTATATTTGTTAACTTGGATAAGATTCTTAGTATTTTCTTGTTTTGGATTTCTTTTAATTGCATTTACTTTTTTCGTTTTCTTTTAATGCTTTTTTTTTCTGTCTGCTTATCTTTTAGAAAATAAATTAATTAGGGTTTTTAGCATTTTTAATTCTCTTTGAAGCGATAATTTCACAATATATTTGTTGATCTTCTTATGGTTTGCTACAAAGTGATGATTTTCGTTTTATTTCCACATCGTGTAGGGTTTAGCTTACACCTGCTTCTCTGTATTTTATTTTATTTATTTTGCTTGTTTCATTGTAAAATTAAAATCGCTGTGAAATGGGGAATTAGGATTTTTTTTTTTCTTTTTTCTGTTGCCGGAGCGAGAAATGGAGGAAACACTGAATTCAAAGTTTTCATGTTTTTCAATTTGGAAATGTCTTAATTGTGGTACCCTGTTCATCCATCATCTCTGACAAGATAAGATTTGGTCTCAGGTGTTTTTTTTTGTTCTTAAACTTATCTGTCGCTTAATGATTATGGATAGAAGTAATGGGAATCTTCTGATATCTAACCATATATCTGGAATAGCCATCACTCAAGAGATTGATGCACCCATTTTAGCTGTCTGGTGTTGTTTGATGAAGAAAACATTTTTCATTTGATTTAAGCTTCCATTCTGAATGCATTAGATCATTATTTCGTTCAGGAGCATTGAAACAAGAAAAAAAATGATGTCTAGTTAAAACTTTTTGGTAGTAAATTAATCATTTTAGCATTTGAATCTTAACTAGGGTTAAATTTGGTGGACGGAAATGTATTCAATCCAAGATTTTTATACTTTGATTGATCGAAGCCAAGAAATTGCATGTAAGTAGGTCAGCTGTCAGCATTTAATTTCTCTGTTTTGTGCATTTTTCTTTTATTTTTTATTTTTTTGTTGGGCAGTCATTTGATGGGTTATCTTCCGAGTTTCCTGCTACTCCATTGCAGAGAAGTTAGACACTTTTAGTTTTAGATTAGTTATTTTCCTTTGATGAAGAATTGGAAAAGGAAATTTCTAAATTTGGTGTGTAACTATCTCATCCCATTAGGTCTGGTAAACCACTTGGGTAGGTCAATGCTATTGATCTTTATCAAAAACCAAACTGATGGTTTCTCACTTTTTCTTGAAGTTTTGTATGTTTTTCATTACTACATTTAGGCTTCAATTTGATGGAATTATTTTCAATTTACTTGGGCTTATCCATTTTAACAAGTAGTAAATGCTCATCATGCTGATTCTGTCTGGATTAGTATTTGAGATAAATTTTTAAACTCAAATAAGTTATTTGGGATTTATTTCAAAGGCTAGAAATTAAAGTTAATGAGAAAGCCTTTACAAAAATTTGAAACATTGTTAGCTGTTTTCATGATTATAAATGACTAATTGAATTGTCAAAACTCCATTCATGAATATGTGTTCCTCAAGGTGTTAATCCAAATGCTTTAAAGCTTTTTGTCTGCAATTATGGAAGTAAAGCTTATTTTAAAGCTTTACTTGAGTTAGCATTTATTTGTACATGGATATAATCAATCTATTTTCCATCGCAAAACACTCTTCTTATGGGTCTATTAATCTTCTTCTCACATGGCCAAACAGTTTTTGGCAAGTCTACACCATTATCTGTTCTTCTAGAGTCTACGCTAACTTTCCTCCTGATATTTTTTGTTATCATACAGCCGCCATCCTTCTGTCAAATGGGCTCAGAGGTCTGATGTAGTGTACTTAACAGTTGAGTTGCCTGATGCCCAGGATGTTAAGCTCAAACTGGAGCCAGAAGGAAAATTTTACTTTTCTGCAACTGCTGGTTCAGAGAAGATTCCATATGAAGTTGACATTGATCTGTTTGACAAGATTGATGTAGATGTAAGAGCAGCCGGCTGATGGTTTTGTTAATCAAATCTTTTCCATTTACATTGTAATCGGTGTGTTAATATGTCTTCTCAGAATAGCAAAGCTAGTGTGGGTTCAAGAAACATCTGCTACTTGGTAAAAAAGGCTGAGAACAAGTGGTGGGACAGATTGTTGAAGCAGGGAGGGAAATCTCCAGTCTTCCTGAAAGCTGATTGGGATAAATGGGTAGATGAAGATGAGGAGCAAGAAAATCAACGTTAGTTATTTTCAAAATTTCTCTGAATTTAAGCTTTCATTTGGCATTGTTTTCTCATTTTCCGTATTTTCTTTTCAGCTGCATCTGACTCGGACTTTGGCGACATGGATTTTTCTGTTAGTACTACAGCTCAAACTCAAACAATATAGTTTTACACATTTATTTTAGGTAGATGGACTCTCGAGTGTTGACCATAAATTCACTTTCACTGTAGAAGTTAAACATGGGAAGGGGTGAAGGCTTGGATTTTGATCCTGCAGGCAATGATGATGGTAAGCCTATCTATGTTTTGTCCATTTTATTTATGGGATACAACATGATCTTTCTTTTCTTTTTCATGAAATGATACATGAAGCTCTTATTTATAGAGTTAGGAAAGATTAGTCCAACCTAGCATCCTCTTAACTTGCTACTACCCGCAACCAACCGAACCCAAGTAACACAGTTTCTACCATTTTGCTTTAACTGAAGTTAACTAGTCTCTTGGTCCTTTTGTTCAGATGATGAGAGTGACACGGAAGAGGAGGATGCACCAGAAGCATCTACTAGTAATGAACTAGATACGAAGGATGCTGTAAACACCGATCCAAAGGACGCACCTGATTCTAAAGCTTGAACAATTTTAGACTCGTGAACCCTAACATGGCTTCAACTATGTAAGGACAAGGCAAGCACTCCTGAAAGGTTGCTTACTGAAAACCTTGGCAGGGTTAATTGATGGTTCGGTGCTGCCATGTTAACTTATTTTCAGCGTTTTGTTGACCCTGGAATTTTTAACAAGCTAGACATATATGCTATGGCCATACATAATACTATTTTAGAATCGAAATGTTATGTCTATGTTTCGCATAGAGTGCAGCGGACGATGAGTTCTATACTTTTCAGAGAAACTACACTTCTTAGCAATGACGAGCGTAGATGTAATGTTCATTTTAGAAAAGGAAAACTAGTCTTAACGAATTTTTATCAACGTTTTAAAATTTGGGATCCTCATTTAACTATTGTAGACGTTTTGTATTATGTTAGTTTAACCTCTTTGAAAAAGCTAGTTCATAAGTACTTATGAAAAAGAAGAATAAACAAAAACGAATTTAGTTTCTTCCACAAGCAAATATTTTTCAAAAGATTCCTACATAAAAGGGACGGACATAGCAGAAGGAAATACTAGAGAGAAATTGACATTTGAATTAAAAATTAAATTTTCTTTCTTTCTATTCTCTGGGTAATTCAATTTTAAAAAAAAAATCTCCATATCTTCATATGCTTTCCACTCAAACAAACAAAAATTAGATTTTTTTAACAAAATGAGAAGAAAAGAGGAATGCATTTTGAATATAGAGAAAGGAAAGAGGGAAAAATCGGTGATTTTTGGACGGAAGGAAAAAAGGAAAATGTATTTTGAAACAATGGAAGAGAATTAAAATAGTGGGTAAAAATAGCCCCAAAACATAAATAATATGAAATATCTACTTTAACGTAATTTTTAAATATCTTCCAATTCAAGGAAATGCACATTTATTTTTCAAATTCAGTATTTTTTATTTAGTGTTCATAATAAATCAATTATATTTATTCCCTTTATCATCTTACACAAGTTTATTCCTCAAATATGAGTATAGTTTTATCCTCGGATCTTAAATTTGAAACTGATTGTCTCCGTCTCTTTAACTCTGAAAATATATCACTTCTAATTCTTAACCAAAAAATAAAATAATTAAAAAATAACTTCAAGAAGAAAGATTGAATTGTTTTAAATTAGAAAAGACAAGCATGATTCCTTTTAAATTTTAAAAATAAAAAAAAATCGTTTAAATTGGAAGATATTTAAGTCAATAAAAAAGATTTGGATAAAGAACCATTTTTCTATTTACCCGCAAGTCATTTTTATCAATTGTGTGAATTAAAATTAATGTAATTTGTGTTTACATAATATTACGTTACATGGTCTTTTTGGCGTTTTCCTCTCCCGTTTCTATAGGCAAAGTTTGTGAAGTCGTAGCGTTCTAGACGTGACAAAGTGGTTCAAGATCCGTGTTGATTTCGGACCACATGTAAACCTAAAATTTTGCAACCACCTTTGAACACTGTCTATTCTCTTTGCATTACTACCGAAAAATAAACCAAAAATCAAAAAGGAAAGAGAAAAACCTGTCACTAACTGCAACTTCAAAGTTAAAACTAAATAATCAACGTATACATAGTTTTGATCCAAATTCCGTACAATCTCGAAGCCATACCCTGCCAATGCATGGAACATGCTGCTCCCGAAGCAATTAAGGTAATCTTATACGATTTTCCTCCAAAGTTTGATTGAAAATAGTGTTGAATATTGGTTTTTTGAAATGTTTTCATGATGTCTAAATACAATTCCTTTGGAGGGTATCTATGTTTGTTGAATGAGGATGTTCGTGAATCTAATGTGAATAGTGTCTCATCCGATTCCTGTGCCTTGATGTTAAAAGGTCTCTTGCATTTCAACATATATGATTGAATTGATGGGACAAAAGTGCTTTCTTAGAAAACTCTTCTTTCTCTAACAAATGGAATGGCACATATTAAAGAAATTGTAAGATACACCAAGAATAATACTCTGGAAATTTATAACTGTTTACATCTAATTTAATAAAATATTATGTTTGATTCAACTACATGTGATGCTACAAGATACTCTCCATATATTGGCATTGTAGACAGCTAGTTTCGTTTGTCACGATTGAGTAGTCAAAGCTTGTAATAATCTGAATTTTGTATGAATGCATGAAAAGCCTTTCTGGCCTGACTTCTAAGATATTCCTAACCGTCAAAATCATGAAACAAAGTGACAGAAGAAATTCCAAAATCAACTTGCTTGCAGACCTGATTTTGAGTATTACTGATTGAACACACTACAAGTTTGAAGTGACAGTGATTATTTCAGAGGTTGGTCCTTCTTAATCCGTTGTTTACATTCCACTTGCAATGTATTTAGGTATTCAGCATTTTGTCCAAGGAAGGTTATAATTTGGTTTATCTGTAATATTTCCATTCTACTTACTTGTGCTATTTGAGTTGCTGCAATAACCTTTGAGCATTTTACATTTAACCAAATAAAGAGGGAAGATGGAGACAGTAAAGTAAATTTTAAGCAGATTTTTTTGGGAGTGTAGTAAGTATCAAATAACGGAATCAAATTGGTTCAAAGGATTTGCTATCAAAGTTTTGAGGGATACATGCATTTAATTTATGCATGCATGTTGTTGATCCTGTGCAGTGGCACAAGTATATAAAGGGTATGTACTTTGTTCAAACCATAGGTAAGAAGGTCCACTTTTCTGGCCTTTTCACTTTCATATTTTCTTCTATATCACTTTTTTCTGCGTTGCTACCACAATTCATGCTATCAAAGGCCCCTATTGTATTATCCAGAAATAAAAGGATTTGATTCTTTTGTTATAATAAAATTAAGCATTCTGATTAATTTGTTTCAATCGTGTTGTACATCAAATTTATTCCCATGTTTGGTGTAGTGCTTGTAGGACAGAGGGTAAGTGAGTGGATCATTGTCTGCGATAATGCAAAGAAGAAGTGAAGAAAGACTCAATGCAAATTAGAGATTGAAGTCACCTGTGATATATCGTTGGCGGGAGAGGTTGATTTATTCTGAAGCTGACATTCTGTTCTGAGTATATATGACTTCTGTGATTATACAGCGGAAGTTTTGATTTAAGTGTAATGGATTTCTCTGAGGGTTATGTATCTAATGAGCATCGGGAGCTTCATCGATCTGCAACAGAAAGTGCGGATCCGTTATCTGTTTCTCCATTGCAACTTGCATCTTCTCCAAAATCTTCAAGGACCCCTAAATCTCCTAGGTCTCCAAAATCTCCGAGGTCCCCAAGGGTGCAAGGCAAGTGCAGCAATCTTAGTCCAACGAGCGATAGACAATCACATATTCAAAAAGATGGACGTCCAAAGAAAGGTGAAGTCTTTACCCATTGAAGTTTTCATCGCCAGTTTCCTCTTTTTAATGCCTGATTACATCTTCACCAAGTAGCTACCATAAAATGTATATGATAAGTGATGTTCACAGACTTGTTGCCACCTTCCCTCGTTTATTCTTTAGAGACTATGATTGTTGGACTTCTGAATTTTCTAAATACTTGGAAAACTAATCAAAGAACATTGGAATAAGAGATAGATAAAAGAAGTCAGTTCTTGTGTGTGACATTCATGACCAACATAAGAATGTCTTACTTTTCATATTGTTATTACCTAAATCTGCCTTTTGGTCACAGACTCACAGGCTACGACTAGAATGGTCTAGCTTTGGAGTTTTATGGCTAATCAAACCATATATGACAACAGATTTGCATTCCTGAAATTCAAAGAAGCAACCTTCTTATCCTACTCTCATTGCACAGGTGGTTCTGGGGGAAAAGGTACCTGGGGTGGATTGCTTGATACAGATGACACAAACGCTATTGATCCTAATGATCCAAACTACGACAGCAGTGAGGTTGGGAGATAAAATCTTATCAGTATCTTGTATAATTATTATTAGATGGATCAATTTTATGGTCTTCTTTTTTTCCCAGAAGTGTTTGTCTTCGTTTGTGACACCAACCACCATAATATATGGTTTTGCAGGAATATGACCATTCAAATGAAAAGAAGCCGAACACAGAGCTTGAGAGCTACAAGAAAAAGGCTATAATAATAGTGGAGGAATATTTTGCCACTGATGATGTTGTTGCAACAATGAATGAAGTTAAAGAATTGGGAAAACCAGAGTATGGCTATTATTTCGTCAAAAAACTAGTCTCTATGTCCATGGACAGACATGATAAAGAAAAAGAAATGGCTGCTATTCTGCTTTCTGCACTTTATGCTGACGTTTTTGATCCTTCACAAGTTTACAAGGGCTTCAGCAAATTAGTTGAATCAGCAGATGACTTGATTGTAGATATACCAGACACAGTTGAAGTTCTAGCACTTTTCATAGCTCGGGCCGTGGTTGATGACATACTTCCTCCTGCATTTTTAAAGAAACAGATGACCTACTTACCCAAAGATTCAAAAGGGGTTGATGTTTTGAAAAAAACTGAGAAAAGCTATCTAGCAGCTCCTCTTCATGCAGAAATCATAGAGAGATGCTGGGGAGGTAGTAAGAACACCACAGTCGATGACGTTAAAGCTAAGATAAATAATTTTTTGAAGGAGTATGTTGTAAGTGGTGATAAGAAAGAAGCCTTCAGATGCATCAAAGATCTGAAAGTTCCTTTCTTCCATCACGAAATAGTGAAACGGGCTCTTATAATGGCAATGGAGAGACGTCAAGCAGAATTCCCACTCTTAGATCTGTTGAAGGAAGCTGCTGAAGAAGGTTTCATTAACTCTAGCCAAATGTCCAAAGGTTTCAGTCGGTTGATTGACACAGTTGATGACTTATCACTTGATATACCAAATGCACGAGGAATACTGCAGCAACTGATCTCTAAAGCAGCTTCTGAGGGTTGGTTATGTGTGTCATCTTTGAAATCACTTTCACTGGAGCCTGAAAGGAACACAATAGAAGATAGTGCTGCCAAAAATTTCAAGGTAAAGACTCAGTCCATAATCCAAGAGTACTTCTTATCAGGTGATATATTGGAGGTAAATAGCTGTCTAGAACAAGAAAACAGAAACAACTGTGCTACACTCAATGCAATCTTTGTTAAAAAACTGATAACTGTGGCAATGGATAGGAAGAATAGAGAGAAGGAAATGGCTTCCGTGTTGCTGTCATCTCTTTGTTTCCCAGCTGATGATGTCGTGAGTGGTTTTGTCATGTTGATAGAGTCAGCAGATGATACTGCTCTTGACAATCCTGTTGTTGTTGAGGATCTTGCTATGTTTCTAGCCAGAGCAGTGGTGGATGAAGTCCTAGCTCCACAACACCTTGAAGAGATTGGAACACAGTGTTTGGGGCCAGGTTCAATTGGGAGCAAAGTTCTTCAAATGACAAAGTCATTGCTAAAGGCTAGACTCGCCGGCGAGCGAATTTTGAGGTGTTGGGGTGGTGGGGGTAGTAGCAGGCCTGGATGGGCGTTTGAGGATGTCAAGGACATGATTGGGAAGCTGTTGGAGGAGTATGAGTCCGGAGGAGAAATAAAGGAGGCATGTCGCTGCATGAAAGAGCTAGGAATGCCATTCTTCCATCATGAGGTTGTTAAGAAAGCTTTGGTGACAACCATTGAAAAGAAGAATGAGAGGTTGTGGGGTCTACTTAAGGAGTGCTATGAATCAGGACTAATAACCATGAATCAAATGATGAAGGGTTTTGGAAGGGTTGCAGAATCTCTTGATGACTTGGCCTTGGATGTCCCTGATGCTAAAAATCAGTTTGCATACTATGTTGAAAGAGCAAAGACTAATGGATGGTTGGACAGTTCATTTTGTTTCAGCAAACAGGAACATGCAACGGTGAATGGCACTCACTAATAATGTGGTAATCATCAAGAATACTAGTTTTTCTTTTTCACTTTCTTTAAATCTACACTTGAATCAAATGCATACACATGCAAACATCAGATGCATACTATGCATGCAAAACTACTTAACTAGCCTTTGTAGAGAGAACTTGAAATTTCTCTACACATGTTATTTCTGTTTGTTTTCTTCTCAGATGCCCCTTTATCACTGGAGCTTACAGGAGCTGAAGTTACTTCTCACATGGTATTGAATTACCAAATATAGTTTATAACAATTTAAGACAGTAGTATTTTTCTGTAATCAAATTATTTGAAGTGTTATTATTAATGACCAGCCTTCTTGGCAGGTTCTTTGATATATACTTCTTTTTCTATTAAGACCAACTTAGATGCATCCATAATATGGTCTGTAGATGCAGAAACATACTCGATCACAGAAGATTCAGAAACATACTGCTCTGTAGATGCAACAAGGTCAAGAAGAAAGACATGTTGAAGCAAAAAGATGCATAGAACAATTTGTTTAGAAAGTCAATTATGTGAACTGAAAACTATATACATGTTTAGTTTTTACTGTTTCTCCATTGTTTCAAATATTAGTGGTGGTTAATGTAATGCTAAAAATAAATGGAAAGTACGTGCATGTTACCCTAAAGCTCCATTAGATGAATGATCCAAAGTACACTCGTGTTGCACCCTGAGTATTTTTTCATTGTTGGAAAAATACTTAAATGTCCCATGAAATACTGTTATAATTTATGAATAATATGAAGTAACTAAATGAGAGACATTGATTCTTTTAAATTTTACAAAATTGTTTCAGTTGATATTTTAACATTAGTCTACACAATTTAATGTGAAACCAGGTGTGTCTAGTGATGTTGGACATGGAACCCCACACAATCATAACAAATCATGCAACACTTTCACTCCATATAATCTCTCTATCACATATCATATAATATTCTCTCTTTTTTCTCTTATTGTTAGACGGATATATAATTTGTTGAAAAATTAATGTTTCTTTATTTAACATGTTAGATTTAAAATAAAAAATAATATTAAACTTACAATCCTTTAAATTTACATTATAACTTATTAATCTTGCCTTAAGGACTTAATTTTCTTATGTTAAAATTGAACATCTACCATAAATAGAAAACATCTTCACTTTCTATTTTTTGTGGATTCCAACATTTTCACTTCTGTAATTATATTATTATAAGGGTATTTTTTTTATTTTTGTCCTCTCACATATTTCCCTCCAAATTACTAATTAAAGATTAATCTCATTTATAATACTGCAAACCTATGAGTTTTTTAATCACAGTGGAGTGTAGAGTATTATTTCAATTAATTGTTCAAGTCATATTGGTAGTTATGTCTATCAAGAAAGATAAAATAAAATATAATTTTTATTTAACTAATAAATATTTAATCTTAGTAGTACTTAAATATTTATAGGTTAGAAATCATTTTAAAGTTGTTATTTACAAATTGTCTTTGCTTACTAGGTCAAAATATCTTATCTAGTGTTATTAAACTAACACTAAATTGACCAATTTAACTGAAAATCAAACTCAATCAATTTACTAACAAGTTGTTAATTTGAATAGTATAGTATTTGCTCTCCGAATCAAATTATATATATATATATATATATATATATATATATATATATATATAAATACTGTTAAAATAAGAAGTCTTAACTAAAAGTATCCTGTAATCACATTTTGAAACCAAGTTAACTCAACTCTAGCATAAGTTGTCTTGGAGAATTCACACTTGTTTCAAAATTCATTTGTAAACATTGGTTCACAAACCTTTCACAAATTCTTCTAACTAGGTATAGATCTATGAATTACACAGGTATCATAGAATTATACCATTTTTTTTTTGTTAAAACACTATTAAGTTATTTATTAATGTTTTTTGAACAATAATTTAATAATAAAATGTGATATAAAATAAAAAATAATAATTTATATCACCAATATTTGTTATGACTACGCTTTTAATAGTATATATAATATCGCCACTAGCACACAGTTTTAAATGAAAGCCTGACAACATAGAGGCACAATAGAGTATAGAGTAGAGAGGTACAAGTCACCATTTTAGATTGCACTTCAAGTTTTATGCACTATATATTGAAAAATAAGCATTTTTCATTTTTCAATCTTCTTAATAACATTGTATTTTGAAATTAAGTATTAACATAATTACACTTAATTAAAAGTAGAGACCAGAACATTGCAATAAGAGACATCGAAGTTATGAGTATATTTTGGAAGATAAAGGAGGAATGATGTGCTTTCAAATTATAAAATCTCTATCTTAGCATGACTTCATAACATAAATAATTACAATATGTCTACCATGATTCAATAAAAGAAAATAAACCGCTTCAACACAACAACTTAATACACATACGGAAAATATAATTTATATAATACATTTCGTATAAAAATTCATATATATATATATATATATATATATATTCAATAATAGAGTGACCAAAGAAAAAATACACACTTGAACTAGTAACTTATTTATTCAGTCAATAACATTTTACCTCATAATCCTAAGTTATCTGATTCAATTATCAGTCCAATATAATAACATTGATCTTAATTATCATATCAATTTCAACTTTTCTAAAGAAAACACTTCCCAAGTAGTGCTACTTATCAAGCATCTAGTAACATGCAATAATAATGAAGTGGAAAACACATTCTAAGTTGCGATACTCCAAAAAATTATTTGCTGTTCAAGACTACTGAAAATTTACTATATTTTCAGCGGGGTATTTCTGTAGTTAAATCACGAGTGCCGTTTGTTCAGACATACTCCTATTACATATCATGATATCAATCACCGTTATCAAATTGATATCATTAGGGAGGGGAAGAGATTGAGTGAAAAATTTTCAATTGGGAAGTAAGAACTATATCAACATCAAATATTCATCATCATTAAAACTAGCTAGCTTCAACAATTCCGATTGCATGATATAAAACTATTTTTCTTACCACTCCAATCAGTAATCACATAATTTGGGCAGCGACAGAGGAAAAAGAAAAATGTAATCTAAGACAAAAGATGACCTATACTCACTCACTTAACAACATCTATGTATCATCAAACGAGACATCACTTATTATTAACCTATAACATTTATGATGATATAATTAATCAACAAAACTTATGTCAGTTGATCAAATCTTGAAAGTGTAGAGACACATAAAACCCTATCACAGAAGCATCAATACAGGTCCGTTCACCAACCACGCTTGTTCAGAAAATCTTTAGTTCTCTTCCTCATGCGGGTGAAGACAATAACTACACAAGCCAAGATCCATGGAGGGAAGTTCACACCATTGAAATTCAATTTCGTCAACCAATCCGGAGTATCCCTCGAAACTATTGTTATCATAAAGGTTATTAAAGCAACCCCCATCAAGATCCTTGTCACCGGTTTAATTAGTGAGTCCTGTAAAAGAGAACTTTCAGCCAATGAAAATATTACATGAATTACATGTTTTTATTAGGATCACATGAACTTCATATCATAGACAGATATTTAACATGATAATGGTGGTTTGCAGCATTTAAATTTTTAAAAAGAAAATTGTAGAGAAGTATCTACATCAGTCGTAAAAGAAAATACATAATATATATATATATACTGTAAAATCCATGATCAGTAGTGATATGCACTTCATGATTCTATATTTTGATTTCTAGGCATTAAATGATGCTTGAGAGCCTGTAGCCCACAATCCTCGTCGCACTGAAAGAAAAAGCTTTCACAAAACTCAGTTAATTAAAAACCATGACAAACATGATTTAGACAGAATAATCAAACCTATTTTTTATATCAGAACATTCATAAAATTTTCAATGTAAAGGCATTATGAACCTGAGAAAAGATTCAAATTTATGAGAAAGTTTTTATATCACCAAATATTTTTGCATATCCAGTGTTAAAAGGCTCTAAAAGAGGAGCAATAAGCTAAAACTCAAGCAAAGGAGTAATTCGATCCCTGAATCATACAGCATAATCTCCATTCAACCAGTCCAACCCTTCACCTCCCAAGTCCACCTACAACTCAGTAACATCCGAAGCTCACGCTCCTAATCACATGAATCACTACCTAGTGCTTTGATAGGAGAATTAATAAGAAACCTCCAACTGAGTAGGTTTATGTTATAGAAGGAAGAGCGGTACACAAGGGAGTTAAAGCCCTGTGAATTATAACACAGAACAAATCATGGAGGTTTAGTTAATTAGGTTAACAAAATATAAATAGGTGTAGCAGTTAGAGGGAGGGGCATCGGATTGGTCAGTTTCTACTGGGAAGGTCCAGGTTCCTTCAATTACCTGGAGGATTACTTTTTTCATTTCTTTCAACAGAAGTGTATTTTATTCTCATGAACCAGTTTGCATCATGTTTGCTCACCTCTGACCAACCAATCCAAGCAGATTGAACATATAACTGTAAACTTAGATACGTATTGGCCGGTCATAAGTGCACAATAGTTATAATAGAAGATTCCCAATCTATGGCAATTATGAGTAAGGTGGGTCTGTTGCACAACCCAGAAATCAAACAAACCCCTACAAATACCAAACAAACTTCAAAGGATATGCATGATTTCAGCTCTCTACTTCATTATTGCCAGACTGCCACTAACATAGTGTTGGAGTGTCTAGTATCCACATTGCCCATCATGGATTGTCAACCATTGGATACTCCAGCATCATAGAGCAGGTGGTAACCACTCTCAAATAGAGAACATAAGTACCCTATAGCAGGTGTTAGGATAAGAGGAGCTTATGAGAACTTCAAATGTATTCAAGCCAATTATACGATATCCTAGTGTACAAAGCACATCTCTGAACAGCCTTGCATTCTTGATACCTCCCAAAATCTGAAAAACAAAGGATCGGGGAAAAGCCTAAAACTTTCCCTTTTTATTTCTATTAAAGGTATTTTACTTGACACTTGTTTGTTCCTTTTCTCCAGTTAAGAAATATCTTTTAACACAAACATTTAGTTCCATTGTTCCATGAAATCCTCTAGAAAATCAGTTTATATGAAGCAAATATAAATGTATCTTTAATCAACTGCAAACAAGCAGAGTATACAAGAAACCTTTGTCAACATGACCTCTCAAAAAGTATAATTTTCAAGCCTCAGATTAATACAGTTAGTATTCAAGGCTAACATATTTGCATTATTGCTCCTTGAGGCCACTGGTAATACGGTCAGTGCAATACATCAATCATTACAATGCTTCAACATTTCTTATCTAAACTCCCATACATAACATCAAGCACTATATCGATCAAGATTCAAGAACCAAACTAACTGGATACTCTTATCTGTGACACGAGAAAGAAATTTTCTAAAAAATGATTCCTCCTTCCTCAATATATAGACAAAAACACTTTAAACTGTTGTTAGACAACAATGTTTTATATCCTATCGCGGCAGCCAATTCAACTCAATATCATTGAAATTTTTCCTCGTTGCCAAAATAAATATGAGGTTTTCTTTCCACCCACTAATACTTACTTTCTAAATAATCCACATACTATTCGTATACTAATTACCCGTTCTTTAATGATTCCCAAATTTAAAATTTATCTTTTTAATCCTTATAATAAAAAAAATGTCCTTTAAAAATGTTGCTTACATGACTAACAATCACAAATTATTTACATGGCAACCTAATTCGACTTTACATTTTCATCAAAGATATAGCCACATTTAGTTTTCCTCAGAATATCCATTTCAACAGCGTTATTGGTTAATTTCCATTTCAAAGTATTACGTTTGAACACTTAACAATTTCGCCTACATGACTAACGATTATAAATAGTTTACATTACAACTTACTCCCATTTTGCTTTTATAATCAAATATTCAACCACACTTCAGTTTTCCCTTCAAGTATTCATTTTGACATTGTTTAGCTATAATTTAGGTAAAAAAGCATCTGAACACAAGACAAAACAACATAATGACTAAAATAAACTTCTTTTTTTCAAATTACATAGACTAAAATAATCAATTTCAAATTACATAGACTAAAATAATCAATTTCAAATTTAAACTACCAAACACAAACTTAACTCAAATCAAAGTTTCTAAAAGCATAGTTATAGTTTTAAGAAAAAACAAAACATACCTTAGGCTCTCCATCAAGGTAAATAACTGCCCCATCCCTATACGTCAAGATGGACCTCCCATTCCTGGGGTGGAACCGGACCGGAACGCCGCGCGACCTGGCTCGGGGATTGAACGCGAAGACCGACTTGAGTCCATGCCTATCGAGAATGTCCCGGACCTCGATCTGGTCCTGCTCCCACCCGCCCAGCGCCGACTTGAACACCGCAAGGGGGCCCTTGCCCTGCCGGTAGAGGTGGATCTCCACCTCGGGGACCTTCGTCCGCACGCGCTTCTCCTGCTCGATCTTGCTGGGAGTAACGTCCTCGGGAGTCGCGTCCACCTCCTCGATTTCTCCCACCACCAGGGGCGTCTTGAGGTCGCCGTCCATGATCGTGCGGTTGCCGGCTGAGGCGAGGACGCGTTGCGTGGATCTGGAGCAAGAAGAAAGGATTGTTGTTGATGTTAGGTGGAATTATATATGTTTTGTTTGCTTGCGTGCATTGAAGTTTTGTTGCCCTGAGTGGAAAGTTTGAGAAGAGGAATCGAAAGTTAAGAAGTGTTAATTATTTTATTTATTTATTTGGTTTATTTTTATTTCGCTGTTAATAAATTATTAGATTTAATTTAATCTAGCCTAAATTATATTTTCCAACTTTATATTTTTTAATTATTAATTGAATATTAAAAATAAATAAACATTTCTCAAAACTAATTTTGATAATTTAATTTATTTTTTATTTTAATTAACTTTTTACCTATTATGATCAAAATATAATTTATTCTTGATATATACAACTTATGTAAGGGTTTGTGAATATTATTATTTGGTCGTCGTATATATATTTTTAAGGGTAGAAATGGATAAATAAGTAAATTTTTTTCTTCTTCTTTATTTATTAATAAATTTTTATCTTTTCAGAAATTTTTTCTTTAAGATTTTCTTTTTTTATCTTTGATATTTCTTAATCATCTCTTATTAGTTTTATTAGTTTTAAGATGCAAAAATACCATCTCAAAGACTTGAAGAGTAAAATAAATTTATCTATTTAAAATTAAAACAAATTTATCCTGTTGAATTTTTTTTAGAGTACTTAGTTAAAAAGTATTTAATGATACAAAATTTTCTCTTTTAATTTAAATATATACTAGTATATACTTATAGTAAAATGGATAGTTTTTGCTAACTACCTTTAGAGAAAAATAGTGTTTTGTTTCTTTTTAGGCTCTTACTTTAGCTCAATTTAGAAAAGAAAAAAAAAAGTGTTTTTGAGATAAGGTAAGTTAATGAAATTTTTATTTGCTTGATATGTGTGTGATAAAATTATCAGTGAAATGTTGTAATATTTGAATAATATTGTATTATTATATGTGAGAATTATATAAAAATTTGTGTGAGAAAAAATTTGATAAGTTTAAATAAAACTTTGGCAGAATATAATTTAGTAAAAAACAATACCAAATTACACTGCATTAAATCAGATTTTATTTAAAATATGATTTATTATTATTTTTTATTTATAATTTTTCCATTATCAGTTATTTAATTTTTATTTTTTTTTAACTTTTATCTCATAATTTTTTTTACCAACTTTTTTTTCTCCCATTTAAATTTTAAAAAAATATTTCATTATCAATCAAAACAAATATAAAAATTTTATTAAAAAATAACAAAATAAAAATACAGACACAAAACTTATAAAATATGGTAATAAATTTTTATTATAATTTTTTAATATAAAATTATATAGTTTATTTATAAATATAAAAAGTAATTGAAATTGTAAATAAAATAACAATTTTAAAAATAAAAATAATAAGGTATTTCAATATTTAATAATTTTCTATTATAAATATAGAATAAATTTTTTTTAAAAAAAATATTTTATAATTTTTTAAAGAATATTTTAAAATTTTAAAATAATAAAAATTACATAATTAATCCAAAATAAATTATAAATATTGGTTTGATTTGTTTGAAATTTATGATAAATTAAAAGCAAATCAAATTAAATCAAATAGTATTTAATTTTTATACATGATTTGGGTGAATATTTTATAAAAAAATGAATTGAATCGAGTTGCAAATATGAAATGGAATTTTGGCTGAATCTGATTTGGTATGTAGGGGGACATCGTTTCTTGCTTAAGCGACAATCCTTGAGTGTGCGATTTTACTTGAGTAATCAACTTTCGTTTGAGCGATAAAGTGTCTTGCTTGAGCAAAATTTGTTTGTTTGAGTGAGGAAACCAAATTAGATCAACTACTCTTGGGAGGAATTTTGCTTAAGTAACAAGATGTTGCTTGAGTGAAGATACTCTATTTCTAAAAAATTATTCTATGTTCTAAAATTGAATTTGAAAGAGTATATAAATGTGAAATTTTGTGAAACATGACATAAGACTGGTTACATTATAAATTATGGAAATTATGTCTGTATGACAAGTTGTGTGTCGATAAAAGATTAGTACATGCATGTGTGACGGGATGTGTGTTGGGTGGTGTCATTAAAGAATTTCTTTAAGTTTGTGTGACAGATTGTGTGACGATAAAATTATTATGTGTTATTTGATGTGTATGAGTCAAATAGTTATCAAGGAGTATTATTTGATATAGAAATTAATATATATATATATATATATATATATATATATCAATTCTTGAGATATCAGAATGAGATATTCAAACTTCAATGTAGACAGAGGTTTCATGTGATAAGAAATCGATAGAGATTTTTATTACACTTATCACTAAATGAGAGGATCATTAGTTCTTTGATAATGTATATAAGAATCATCATGACGTGTGGTTGGCAATATGAGGATAGACCAAGTAGCTAAAAGAAATGACTTAGAGAATTAGTCTATAACCCGGTAGTCGAGATACATGAATAAGTGTTAGTCCCAGATATTAAGGATCCTATCTATTTTTTCAAAATAGTTTATCTAGTACTCTTAGGTTGATATTGATTATTCGAAGTGATAACTTCTATGCTAGTAAAAGATTTACCATGTTTGATTGTTTAGAGCATATTTATATGAATGAGTATGTTAAAATAAATATAATTGTAAATTTTATTATTTTTTATTTTAATTTATAATAATTTATCATTTTTGTTGTGTTGATTGATATTACAATAATCGTGTCTTGACATAGAAATAAATAATAATAATAATATTGTAGGAAAATCTAATCATTAAATACTTGTTGTGCTAAGAGAAGGATTCTTCAACCTCTAAGAAACATTATGTACTATATAATATAGTTGATAAAAATTCTGAATGATGTAATAGACTTAATAATAATATGAATATATCATATATACGTATGTGTTATATTTGTAATTAACCAATAATATTATAGTAAGATAATATTTTTTAGGAGTATTCGCGGTACGGTTTGGTTTGGTTTTTCGCTAAAAATACATCCGAACTAAATATAAAAATTATTTGTGATTCGATTTGGTTTGGTATTTTGCAGTTTTTTTAAATTTATAATTTTATCTTTTTTTACTAATAATTGACTATTTTTATCTTTTTAAATTAAAATATAAGAAGTTAAAAAATATATTAAATAATAAACTAATAAAAATATAACATTAACTAGATTTCATATGGTTACCGTATTAGTTTATAAATGATCTTATTAGGAATAGAAGAAGTATAAATTTTTAACCATCACATGATTTTAGTAGTCTAACAACTCTTAAATTGTTATTCTAGTACTTAAATTTAATTTTTTTTCTTAACAACTTACATATATCATATATGCTATTAAAAGTTAAAATTAAATCATATATTATTTTAACTTAATACCAACAAAATAACAATATAATATTTGACCAAGCCACTAATACAAAAAAGAAATCCAAGTAAATCACTTGTCAAATGTCAATAATTGTAACATGCAAAAAATAAAACATGATTAGCTAAATTCAAATTGCAATATTTCTTGGCACTTTTTATAAAAAAAAAATATAACTTGTCAAGAAATCATCATACCATATAAAAATTAATTTCAAGTATAACAATTAATCAGACTTAACATCAGAATTCTCTTCATGTAGTGATAGGATTGGACCAAGTTTTAGAAACATATAAAATATGATAATCAATATAATTAAAAAAGTAGATAAAAAATAATCAGACAATAAAAAAGTTTAGGTAGAATTTGAAAATATCCATTTGAATTCTTTCAATGTCTTGCACGTATTCTTCAATCTCTATTGACCATGGAGAAGATCGACACCAATTTTGTGTACAAATCAATGCTTCAAAAGTCTTAGGTGAAAGAGAACTCCTATAACAATTAAGCACTCTACCTCGCGTGCTAAAAGCAGATTCTGAAGTCACAGTAGACATAGGCATAGCCAAAAAATCTCTAGCAATTTGAGTAAGAATAGGATATTTGGTAGAGTTCACTTTCTACCACATCAAGATGTCAAAAGAATTACTAATTTTTTTCTCCAATCTCTCCATAAGATACAAATCTACATCATTTTTATTCAAATTTTTATTTAGATTCATATCTTTCTCAAATTCCATAGCAAATGACAATTCAGGTGGTTCAAGTTCTTCAAATTCCATTTCACAAGAATGTGAACAATTTTCAGCTTGCTGCCCATGACTAACATTAAAACTATACACTTCAAACAAATCGTATAATGTCTCATTTATCTTTCCACACAAAAATTTAGCTTCATCCTTCTCATAAAACTTGCTTAAACGCCACTGTACAAATTGAAACTTACTACAAGGATCAAGTACCACAACAACAAATATCAATATATTGATGTGTTTAATATTTCCCCAATACTTATCATACTTAACTTTCATTTTTTCAGCCATGCCTCCAAGCAATTTGTTAGAACTACCTATCCATTTCTGAAATGCAAGTAATATCATACAATGTTCATTGAAATATTGAGAAGAAGTTATAAAGTTTGTCCATGACACTTTCTGAGTGATATCCAAAAATATTTTAAAAAGTTTAACAAAGCATCTTGCATTATCCCAATCTTCATTACTTGGAACACCTCTAGAAATCATGACATATTCAACACACTTCTCACCCAACCTTTTAAATGCTTTCTGATATTTTAATGCACTCTCAAGCATTAAGTAGGTTGAGTTCCATCTAGTGGAAACATCTAATTGCACAGTAGAATTTTCTGTTATCCTAGCTTCCTTAATGCAAATTTTAAACCTCTCCATGACCAGGTGATGCACGAACATATCTAACAGCATTTCTAATTTTGCTTATTGAAGAATGATACTCTTTTAACCCATCATTTACTACAAGATTTAAAATATGAGCACAACATCTAACATGCATGTGTTTTCCTTTTAATGGATGTGTATTCCAATCCTCCATTCGACTTTTCGAATAAGATATTGCAACATCATTTGAACTAGCATTATCAACTGTGATAGTGAAAACTTTACTTATTAACCATCCTTCCAAACACTTCTCAATTTTTCTACCGATTGTCTCTCCCTTATGATTTTTAATTGGACAAAAATTTAAAATCCTTTTACACAACTTCCAATTTTCATCATGAAATGTGCAGTAAGACATAAACAACTTATATTTTGCACTAAAGTCCAACAATCAGTTGTGAGACTTACACCTTGATCTGAATGACTAAAAATACTTTTCAACTTACTTTTTTTTATGAAGGTAAAGATTCCAACAATCCCTAACAACTGAAATTTTCCCAGGAATTGGGAATTTAGGCTGTAAGGTACTCATAGAAGAACGAAATTCTTTCCCATCAACAAACTTAAAAGGTAACTCATCCACAATTATCATCCTTGCTAGGGCTTGTCTACATGCATCAACATTAAAATGAACACTAGTAAGAACACTTCTAGTTTCATTCCCATCTTCATGATTTATAATATTACTTGTACCATTTTTATGAAAATCTGCAACATAATCTTTATTACACCAATTACATTTAGCTCTATTGGTTACCTCAATTCTTGAAAAATGGTCCCAACACCGAGATCTAGGCCTACAAGGTTTATTTTTACCTGGATCTCTAACATCATTATTGGATATTGATTCTTCTACACTTTTTCTTTTTCTTTCCTCTTTTTCAACATTAGAGCATCCCTCTTTATTCAAATCTTGTTGTTCCTCCATATTAGTTGGTGCATTTGAAGCCTTATCAGATTGAGTACTTTGATTGTTTTCAATCTACAACATAGATAGAAAAATATAGTTTCAACATGAGTAAAAAACGAGATTCAACTAAAAAAAATAATGCATTCTATTCAATGAATCAATGAGACAATTGGATGATATTAATATGAATTTTAAATTGATAGATAGATAGATATACCATCAAGATGTTTTTTTCGTGTGACATGCTCTATACTCAGCAAAGACAAATATATTCATAAGAAATTGGTACCAGAAGTACAAAAAAACAATTACAAAATATATATTATAAAAGTGTGTTGAAAATTAAACAATTAACTAAATAATTATCCTCTCATTACTAAAAATTAGATTGCTAATCATATAATTACAAAGTTAGTTATCCAACACACAAGGGGCAGGACCAAGGATCCATGTACCATTCTGCGAAAGACTCTAACGCCTTTGAAACCCTAGACTTAATTCACAACCATATGCTCAATTGAGTTAGAGAACAAAATAAAATCACAATAATGAAGTTTTTCAAGTAAAGGGACACTAAGATGCGTTTAACAAAATGGAAGCTACAAGGAACAAACATTACTAAAAAGTGTTGGGCTGAGAGATATTATTTTAAGGAAAATCTGTAATTGGGCAAGAATCATGCAATTTAATTATGTACGTAATATTATAATTATGTACATAATATTCTTAGCAGATTTGTAGGAAGGAAATATAAAAAATAATAAATGATAGAAATAATGCACATATAATGTGCAATAATATATTTGTATATATTCATTTGAGAATGATGAATAAAATAGAACAATATTTCATTGTGTTCTGACATGGTATCCGAGCTATACCAATAGAAACACTAAAAAAAATATTTGTTATCTGTCATCATGGCAGAAACAAACCGCAGACAGAATGAAGGGAGTGAAGGCAGGATCCTAAGAAGAATTTCTCCTTATGATCTCACTTCTAGTGACAATCCTAGAAATATTATAACTCAGGTGCAACTGAGGGGAGAAAACTATGATGAATGGGCTCGAGCAGTGAAAACAACACTACGAGCACGGAAGAAATAAATTTGGGTTTGTTGATGGAACGATCAACCAACCATCAAATGAATCGGAGGATGATCTTGATGATTGGTGGACAATTAATTCCTTGTTGATCTCTTGGATCATGAACACCATTGAACCTTTGTTGCGAACAACTATCTCGTATATGGATCTGGTACAAGATCTGTGGAAAGACATTCAAGAACGTTTTTCCATAGTGAATGGACCACGAATTCAACAACTTAAGGCTGAGCTAGTTGAATGTAAACAGAAAGGAATGACGGTTGTTGCTTATTACGGCAAATTAAAAAAGCTGTGGGAAGAATTGGGAAATTATGAACAAATCCCCATTTGTAAATGTGGGTTTTGTACATGTAATCTCAGTTCAGAATTGGAAAAGAAGCGTGAAGAAAAAAAAGTTCATCAGTTCCTTATGGGGCTGGATAACGTTGTTTATGGGACGGTTAGATCTAATATTCTTGCACAATATCCATTGCCTCCTTTAAACAAAGTATATTCTACACTAGTGCAGGAAGAACGAATGCATATTGTTTCTCTTAACAAAGAGGAACGTGGTGATGTGTTGGCGTTTACAGTGCAAGCAGGAACTCAAAATTCAACAAAGGCAAAAAATGTTTTATGTACTCATTGTCATCGCCATGGACATGAGTCAGATAGATGTTTTAAAATCATAGGCTATCCAGATTGGTGGGAAGATCATTCTCGTGAAACTGGAAAGGGAAATGGAAGAGGAAAGGCACACAATTTGGCAAAGGACGTGGAATTGTCAAGGCTCATGCTACGCAAACAAATTCATCTTATGTAAAGGCATCTAATGGGATTTCAGATGATGGTTCATCTGATACTAAAGGTATCACTGGTAAGCAAGTGGAAACATTGATGAATCTCTTGAAAAACATTAAAGTGGAAGACACTGAAAAATCAAAGGATAAGTACACTTTTTTACCTTGGATTATTGATACAGGAGCATCACATCATATGACTGGAAAATTAGAATGTCTCACTGATATTAAGGATATTGTGGGGTGTTCAGTAGGTCTCCCCTATGGTGAACACACAACAGCTACAAAAGAAGGCACAATGTTTCTTAGCAACACTCTAATATTAACTAATGTTATTTATGTGCCATTATTGACCTGTAATCTTATTTCAGTGTCTCAATTGCTCAATGACTCAAATTGTGTTATTCATTTTACTGGCAAATTTTGTGCTATTCGGGACTACAATTCGAGGAAGCTGATTGGAATGGGTGAACAACGAGAGGGATTATATTATTTTGAGAAGATGGCCATAGCAGCAACTATGAAGACATTATCAACAAAAATTTCTTGTGAAGTGTGGCATAAAAGATTGGGACATCCTTCCTATAAAGTTATTGATACTCTCTTTAAGATAAATTCTGGTAGAACAAATAAATTTTGTAGTCAAGCGTGTGACATTTGTTTTCGTGCTAAACAATCAAGGGAAAGTTTTCCTATTAGTGAAAATAAAACCACTGAAATTTTTCAATTAATTCATTGTGATTTATGGGGACCCTACAGAACCCCAAGTTTTTGTGGTGCTTGATATTTTTTAACCATTGTTGATGATTATTCAAGAGTTGTTTGGATTTATCTGCTTACTGATAAGAAAGAAGTCTCTATTTATTTGCGACAATTTATTAGCATGATTGAACGCCAATTTCACAAACAGGTAAAAATTGTTCGAAGTGATAATGGTACAGAATTTATTTCCATGGGAACATATTTTCGTGATCATGGTATAGTGCATGAGACTTCTTGTACAAGAACCCCACAACAAAATGGAAGAGTAGAACGTAAACATAGGCATATTTTGAATGTTGCACGTGCCTTGCTTTTTCAGGGTAATCTTCCAATCAATTTTTGGGGAGATTGTGTTTTAGCTGCATGTTACTTAATAAACCGTACTCCCACAACAGTGTTAAAAGGAAAATCTCCTTATGAAATTTTGTACGGTACACCTCCTGATCTAAATCATCTTCGAGTTTTTGGGTGTTTGTGTTACGCTCATAATCAGAATCATGGGGGAGATAAATTTGCTACTAGAAGTAGAAAATGTATTTTTGTGGGTTATCCCTATGGTAAGAAAGGTTGGAGATTGTATGATGTTGAGTCAAAAATATTTTTTGTCTCACGTGATGTTTTGCTTTATGAAGATCAATTTCTATTTGCATCAGATTTATCTCTTGAACAAGATTCCACCTTATCTAATGTTTCATATTCTCCCTTCACTACACATGATTCCATTGATGATGATGTTCCTTTTATATCTGAGATACGCTTGAATGAAAATACTTCACTAGATGGTGAAGTTATCCCAACAAATAGTATCTCATCTATTCCCATACAAGATAGAGCCCCACACATTGCTGATATCACACCCAATATTGAATCAGAGAGTACTACAGACAGGGGGGTGAACCTGAGCCCATGCACATAGAAACTCTAGGTCGTGGTTGTCGTACAAAAATTCTTTCAACGGTATTACGCGACTATGTGGCTAATACAATTTACAAGATTAATCCCTCTCCTAGTTCATCTATTCTATCCAGCTCCTCAAGTACGTCCTATCCTATAGCTAATTATGTCAGTTGTACTAAATTTTCTCCTCATCATAGACAATTTTTGGCAACCATTACTAAAGAAACTGAACCACAAACCTTTGATGATGTTGTTCAACATGAACATTGGTGAAAGGCGATGCAACAAGAAATTCAAGCTCTTGAAAATAATGAGACCTAGTCTGTAGTATCTTTGCCTCCTAATAAAAAGGTTATTGGATGTAAGTGGGTTTATCGAATCAAATATCATGCAGATGGATCTATTGAAAGGTTTAAAGCTCGCCTTGTTGTTTTGGGGAATAAACAGGTTGAAGGATTAGATTTTCATGAGACCTTTGCACCAGTTGCAAAGATGGTTACAATCCGTACTTTTCTTGCAGTTGCAGTTGCTAAGAATTGGACACTCCATCAAATGGACGTTCACAATGCTTTCTTACATGGTGAACTTGATGAGGAAGTATATATGAAGCTACCTCCAGGTTTCAAATCTCATGATTCTACTCAAGTTTGCAAGTTACATAAATCTTTATATGGTTTGAAACAAGCTCCCCGTTATTGGTTTGGTAAGTTGAAGAGTGCATTACAGAAATATGGATTCACACAATCCTATTCAGACTACTCTCTTTTTACTCTTCATCATAATTATCTACACCTCAATGTATTAGTTTATGTTGATGATCTTGTAATATCTGGAAATAATGAAGAAGCTATTCAGGCTTTCAAAGCCTACTTGAGTAATTGTTTTCATATGAAAGATCTTGGACTCTTAAAATATTTTTTAGGTATCGAAGTGGCTAGAAGTCCTACTAGTATTTTCTTATGTCAACGAAAATATGCTCTTGACATCATTACTGAAACTGATCTCTTAGGTGCCAAGCCTGTTAACTTTCCCCTTGATCAAAATCATCATCTTCCGCTTGCCACAAGGAGTCCTCTATCTGATCCAACCAAATACCGAAGACTAGTTGGTCGTTTGATTTACCTTTTAGTTACTCGACCTGATATTTCTTACAGTGTTCACATGCTTGCTCAATTCAGGCAAACCCTGTTCAGGAACATTGGGATGCTGCTCTTCGCGTAGTTCGTTATCTTAAGGGTACTCCTGGACAAGGAATCATGTTACGTGCAGATTGTGATCTTCAACTCTATGGTTGTTGTGATTCATATTGGGCTACTTGTCCTTTGACAAGACGTTCTCTTACAGGGTGGATTATTTTCTTTGGGAATTCACCTATTTCTTTGAAAACTAAGAAACAACATACCGTATATCGCTCCTCTGCTGAAGCGGATATCGCTCAATGGCCAACACTACATGTGAACTTACGTGGTTGAAAGGTCTTTTACATTCCTTAGGTATTGGTCATCTACGTCTTATGAAGCTTTATTGTGATAGTCAAGCAGCCCTGCATATTGCTGCTAATCCCGTTTTTCATGAATGCACCAAACATATAGATATTGATTGTCATTTTATACGAGATGCAATTTTGAACGGCACTATTGCAACGGCTTTATGTTACTACTTCTAGTCAACTTGCTGATATTTTCACTAAAGCACTCGAAAAATGTCAATTTGATTTATTTCTTCCCAAGTTGGGCATCCAAAATTTCCATGCACCAACTTGAGGGGGTGTTGGGCTGAGAGATATTATTTTAAGAAAAATCTGTGATTGGGCAAAAATCATGCAATTTAATTATGTACGTAATTATAATTATGTACATAATATTCTTAGTAAATTTGTAGGAAGGAAATATCAAAAATAATAAATGATAGAAATAATGCACATATAATGTGCAATAATGTATTTGTATATATTCATTTGAGAATGATGAATAAAACAAAATAATATTTCATTGTGTTCTGATGAAAAGAATCTTAACTATACAAAACTAGAAAAAATAAAATAAAATAAAAATAACCCTAGTAAAAATAAAATTAATTGAAATGAGAACCTAAACTGAAACTAAGAAACAAAATAAAATAAAAACAACCTTAGTAAATGAGAACCCTAAACCCTAAAATGAAATCAGGAAATAGTAGAACATTATTAAATGAAAATCGAAGATGAATCATAAGACAAATTGATGTGAAATTAAAATAAAAAATATGAAAAATGAAAGAGGAACGAATAACAAAAGAAGTATGTTAAAGAGTAAATCAAATAAATAAAAAGGAAGTATATTAAAGAGTAAATCAAATAAAAAAACTTATTGTCTGGGATAGAAATAATGATTAGATAGAGGGTTGGTGAAGAAGATAGATTGAAATAAGGGTTGATGATGGATGATGAAATCAGAGTAATGAAGTTTTCAAGTAATGAACTCGAAGATGCATCTAATAAAATGAAAATTGTAACAGAGAACATTAGATTTTCTTTACAAAATAAAATTAAAAATAAATATAATATTATTTAATAAGGTTTAAGGTTTAAGGTTTAGGGTGATTTTCCTACACGTATCAAAGCATGATGACTTAGCCCACCTCAGTGATAGTGTAAGCGAAATCTCCATTGGCTTCTCACAACATGGTATTTTTATCTATGGGAATAGAACATCACTGAAATCTAAATACCTCATAACAAGACATCTAGAATTCCTATGTACATTATAGTTATATCAAATAGTATCTTGTGGTAATTATTTGACCCAACCACCATCAAATATCAAATCACATATAATAAATCATAAGTTCAAACTCAAGCTATATAATCCAATTCACAACCCATCTCAAACTCTTGGACACACAACTATCTTAGGCACACAACCTCTCAAGTATACAGTCACTCAAGCACATAGTCTCTCAAATACAAAGTCACTGCCATAAAAAACTCATTAACACCATGGTCATCACAATCTCATTGGTACCACCACTATCATCATAATCACATTAGTACTACTATCATCAATTTTCACAATTCTCCTAACCTTAATCACAATTCACAATTATAATTTATATTATCATCACTAATCTCATCCCATAATTCACTACCAATCATAATATTTCACAATTCATCACAAATTATAATATTTTTCACAATTTATCATAAGTCATAACTTAATTAATTTTCATAATTATGTACATATCCTATGACATTTCATATTCCATAAATTTTACCAATAACAAATCCACAAAATATCATCTCAATAAAATACATAATATTTCCTAATTTATTATCACCATTATATAATTTTTCATTCATGAAATGCCAAATTTTTTCTACATTTCACTTATATATCAATTCCATAAGTTTCATCCCAATAAATTGTTAAAAATAAGTATTTATTATTATTATTGATTATTATTAAGTGTCCGTTACAATATTGTTGAGTATTTGTTATTCAATTTTTAAGATAATTAAGTGTTTGTTGTAATAGTGAGTGGTTTCAATTAACAAAATATACATACTTCTTTCTTCAGTTTTCTAATAGTGAGTAACAGATACTCAACAATATTATTGTAACGGACACTTACCACTCTCCCTTAAACTGAAAGTTTGTAAACTATCAGTTTAATGAATCTTGAAAAATGCAAACTCCAAGCAGTTTAATGAATCTTGAAAAATGCAAACTCCAAGCAAATTTCTTATCTTCTGAAATGTCGGCAACTTCAATGGTTTAGTCATGATATCAGTAATTTGATCTTCACTCTTGCAGTAGAGAAGATCAATAACTCTTCCATTTGATATATCAGGAGGTAAAGTTTACACCTCACTTATATATTATATTTCGACTTCATTTTTAGTCAATATGAGATTTTCCCAACATAAATAACACAATATCTCATAACATATTCCTCACATATATATATATATATATATATATATATATATATATATAATCTCCACAATTCATCTTAATAAAGTTTCCAATCATACATTACCAAGATTTACAATATATCATCAATGATTTAGTTAAATAATACTCATTTCATCATGTTACATCAAACTCTATATATATTAGGTTTCTTAATTCATTTTAGAACTTAATATAGACTATTCTTGCTCAAGCGATATATTTTCGCTTAAGCGAAAATATTTTCAAGAGCAATATTTCAATTTTGAAACTTTTTGTTCAAATGAGGAAACTTGTCCTCAAGTGTCACTCAAGTGAAAAAAGTCTCAAGAACCAATATTTCAGAGAGCAATTCTAAAGGTCATTGCTCAAGCGAAAATAACTTATTCGAGCGATAATCCATACATACAACTCAAAAAACCTCAAAAGTTCATGGTTAATCACTTAATCTAATCAATTACGGGAAGTCTTTATATTTTAGACATATTTCATGCAATATTAACCAATTGTTTATCATATAATTTTCAGAAAACATTCATTTCATATCAATTGCACTTATAATCATACAATTCATATAATCAATTAATTAATTTTGCCAAATTTTACTTAATTTAATTTCCATTATCTCTAATCAAAATCTTAACTCTTCAATTTCAGACAATTTCAAAATGTTCCTAAATTCTACAATAACCTACTAAAAGAACCATTTAATTATTATCACAATTACATCAAGAATTATAAAAAGTATAAGAGTTATAAAAAGTATAAGAGGAACCCTAATCTTTATTGGTACAAAGTGTTCTTCTCACATTAGGATCTATCTTTCCATATTTTTGAATTTTTAAACATATACATAATAATGAAAAATCATAAAAAAAAATTGAGAAAAATTTGAAGAAAATTTAATAGAAAATTTAAGAGTGTTTAAAAAAAGTGAGAGAAAGATAGAATTTTTAAAAATTTGAAAAAAATGAAATTTAAAGCATTTATATATTTTCTCTCCTAAATTATTAAATATAAGACTTACCTATAAATTCTAATCTGGCCTAATCCATTATAATTGACTCATTGAGATATGATCAAACTTAAAAAATTATCTATTTTAAATACAAATAAACTGAGTCTGATATTACACAATATATTTTGATGATCGCTTAACACCTCTATTTATATCCATCCTTTATATAATGGTTTCTTCCCCAGTAACAATCAAGGGGGAGATTTGTTTAGAGAGAACATGTCACTTAATGTGCTACATCAGAAAATCTACCATTGATAGTTAATTTCCTTAACTTGTCAGATCTTATTTTCAATTATTGATTAGAATTTTTATATTTTAAGAATTAAACTGAAGATGTCATATGTTTGTTGCAAACGAATTTAAGTTGATTTGACGAAGAAGTGTTGGTTTGGATTAAAGAAAGTGTTAAGATTTGAAGGGATGTACTTTACCTACACATCGTCCCATGAAAACTTGAAAAGTGAAGGAAAATCAGATTAACTGTGAATAAAAGATCAAATTACTTATTATGTACAAAGGAAAATCTATTTATTTTAACTAATCATAATCGATTATATATTCATAGAACTGTAATAAATTATGTTATATGTGCATGCATGATTAGTGTTAGTTGATGTTAGAAGAATGTTAGGTCATTGTAAAAGAAAAAGATAGAGTCACATAGCATCAACCCAAACCTAAATCCTCATCATTAAAACTCACACATAATCAATGATGGTGTGGGGAAGCTACCATTAAAGTTGTAAAATGAATTCTCACTCCTTTCCCATTCCCCATGTATCATAACCTAATCCCTCTTTTATTGCACTTCAATTACTTGTGAAATTGTGTGCACTTTTCTCATTTTTCTTTTAAATGGCGGCAATCATTAATGTTTGTTCATGTTTTATAATATTTAAAGTACACTGGCATATATATTTTTAAGAATATTAGCGTGATATCTATATATAAATTACTGAGAGCATATTGTAGAATGCATAAAGAAATACTCTTGCTGAAATCAAGTATGATCAAAAGTGATTTCTGAAAAAAAAAAAAACTAATTTAGTATTGTAATAAATGATTATAAAATTTAATTTACCCTTAAAACTAATTTAATTTAGAAAATAAGATTTATATCTCACTTATATATTAGATAGTTCGATTTCGTTTGATATATTAGATAATTCGACCTTGTTTTTAATTAATGTGAGATTTTGTCAACATTCTCCCTCATGTTGAGAAGATTTTTTAAACTTGAACATAAATCATTAATAGTTGACCTAATTTAGGTCCAACAACTTTGCTAACAATCAGGTTTCTACATAGCGGTCCATTAACAATCTTGTTAACAACTAGAGTTCCTTAAACCATGCAGAAGGGATCATAATATATTATCAGGTGGTTCAATCTAGGTTCAATAACCTGTCAATCAAGGCTTAATATATTAACAAGTGATCTAATTTAAGTTTAACAATTTTGTTAACATGATTCTAATATCATGTAAAAAGTTATTACAAAATTTAATTTATCTTTAAAACCGATTAAGAAGATGAAAGTTATTTCTCACTTATTATAATTTTTCCGGAGTTATCACTAATGCTCAACTTATAATTTTGTATTTGAAGGGTGTCCTCTTTTCCTGGGTTTACGATTAACATTAAATGTTACCATAAACTAGCATAGACTTACATCTTTTTAATATCTGAATATGATGAGTTTGTCACTTGGTGTTTTTCATGTTACTAGTTAGTTTCAATTTCATGTCATCTAAAAAGCTGCATCGGTTCATGTCTTCTTCATAGTTCTGATACAATTAACATTTTTTTTTATTATATTTTTCCTCCTGAATCAATCATGTTTTGAGATATGATACTAATTATTTGCTACGACGTGCTTGGAACAGATTGCTTCATAATAAATAAAAAACCAAAACAGTTTATTCAACCGTAGCTATTAAAAACATGAAATTTAGTTTTTCTTTATTGGATTTTTTTTACTGAATTCATATTGTTCTAAAATAAATAAAATATTAATCAGTTAATATTATTTAATCATAATATTTATTTCTAAAAAATGTAAAATAATGTTTTGTTTAACATAAAAAAAAAAAGCAAAAGTTTAATAAGGAAATTTTAATGATTATATAACTTAATTTATTTTCAAAACCAATTTAGAAGATGGAGTTTCCTCATCACTTATATATTATAATTTACAACCTTATTAAGATATATATTAGAAGAAAATTTTAAGTCTAATTCATTCTCATAAACCGACTCACACTTTTTTATATATATATATATATATATATATATATTATATTTTGACGTCATTTTTAATTTATGCAAGATTTTTCTAACATTTTTTTTCACGTTGAAAAGACTTTCTTAACTCGAACGGACCTATTCAACAATTAAGATTTTTTAAATTATATAAAAAGATTACAATCTATTAATAGATGATTCAAGGTCCAACAATATTATATAAAAAATAAACTTTAAATCTAATTTATAATTATAAAATTATTATATTTAATTTGTATTTACTTGATATATCATAATTTAATCTTATCGGTTACCCGAAATGACAAAAGTTAATCTAAAAACATGATAGATACTTTGTTTCATGGTTGAATAAATAGAATATGCTTATTGATTTTTAAAATTTTGATGGTTAATTTAAATATAATGAATTGTTTTAGAGGTAGGTTACATTCTCAACTGTTGATTTAGTTTGTTTGACATTTTTGTGCTGTCGTTAGATCCGTGTAGTCAGATTTGCAGTGTTAGTAAATGATGTTATATATAATTGAATTAACTTTTTAATTATTATTAATTTAGAAATATAAGTATTTATTATTAATTTTAAAATATAATATTAATTTTATTTTTTTAATTCATTTTCACCATTTTCTTCACATTTAAATTTTTTAAAAATTACAAAAATATGTTGGATATTAAAAAAATATCAATCTTTATCATTCCGATCAAATAAATTATATATATATCTTTAAATTTTTTACTTATTTTTATTTTATTTCTTATAAATTATATAATATCACTTTTTACTTATTTTTTTTTTCATTCCCTCATTTTTTTATTCTTTATCTAAACATAAGTTTAAGCACCTGAAAAAATATTCTGTCTAAAATACATGTAGAAAATCACATGTATAAAACAAATGAAACCAAATTAAATATTAATTAAATTAGTAATTTCTTAAAATATTAAAAAAAACATTTAAACAAAAGTATTATAAATATTTAAACAAATTCATTATAAAATTACATTACCTAATTCAAACACATTATTAAAGTCAGAAACACATTAGAGTCTTAAAAACAACATGTCCATAAAATAAAGGTTAGATAAAAACAAAAGGGACTATAAAAATTAAAAAATTAATTATTAGTGTATATTAAACCTCAAGTAATCAATCTCTGGTGTAATATTCATAATTTGAGTTACCACATTTGAAAATATTAATAAATAATATTTATTATAAAAAAAAAATATTTCGTTATAAAATCTATATTGATGAAAGCCTAACAACACTTTATAAATAGAAAAAATTATGATAAAAGAAAAATACTATTAAAAAATAAATGATATATTTAAATATTTTATTTTGATCTAAAACTATAATTATTTTTGTAATAAAACTATAAAAGAGAAATAAATTATTTATATACATTAATAAATTTATAATAAATATTATGAATAGCGAATAAAATATAAAATACTATTATATAATTTTAAAATAGAATTAATTATTTTAATATTTTTATTTTCATCACTTATTATATTTATTTAAAAATAAAAAAAGTTAGGACCTGCCAATATTATTTGCTTGTAGTACGTGAAATGTTTTGTGTAGAATTGGGCTTTTAAGTGCGGTTTAAGCCCAATAGAAGGAAAGAAAGAGAATTTAAGTTTAAATGAATATCTTATAAAGTGTTACAAATTAATTATAATTGTTCATTATTTTTGAAACATATATGTGACTTTATAATTTCGGATAACAAAGTATTATATTTTAAGATTAATTATGATTTAAAAATGCGAAATTATGATTTTTTTTGTTACCCTATGTGCTTTGGATGATATTTAATAATTTAAAAAAAATATTAAAAAATTATAAAATAAAATAAAAATAATAAAAAGTAGATAATTATTGTACACAATAACTTTCATTCCCATGTAAATATGAAATACTTATTTTTAGTTTCTATATTGCGTAAGTAAAATTTAATGTGAAAAAACTATTATTATTAATTATCGTAAAAATATTCATATCATATAACTAAAATAAATATGTCAAATAACAAAAATAAAATTTATCCATAACTTTTTTAGACAAAACTTAAATATATCAAAATATAATAATTATAACTCTTTAAAAAGTATATAATAATCATCAAGATAATAGACTAACATAATTAAATTAAAATGCAAGGATTATGTTTTAAGGCTCAATTTATATAGTCCCTGCCTATGGCCAATGCAAAATTTATTGTATTAGACATTAAAGGTTGGTAAGAAACAATAGTTCATAGATAATGTTAAGACGTTAAAATAAATAAACTCAAATGACAAACCATTAAAGGTTGGTAAGAAACAATAGTTCATAGATAATGTTAAGACGTTAAAATAAATAAACTCAAATGACAAACCAGTTTAAGAGAGAATATACCTTGTATTCTAAAACCATCCTAAACAATTATTCCAACATGCATCAAATATTCATATAACAGTAAACAAATCATCATAACACAACATTTCCACGTAAAAATGTTGAAGAGATATTTATGTAATATCCATGATCTGTTGAACATATTGTTAAATAGATTATATTTATACTCAACGTACACTACTCAATGTTAAAATACTATACTAAATAAAATGTGTTATAAAAGAAAGTTGTGAATATTCATAAATCAATATTATCATTACAAAAAAAATTCATATTTTCTACGAAACAAATTTATGGGTAACACTTAAATATAGTGGGAAATTAATTTTTTTCCACGAATTTCCCACTGTCATAAGTTTATAGGTAAAAAGTTAGGAGAAAATTATTTTTCATTATTTCCCACAAACAAATTCATGAGAAATTTTTTCACAAACAAATCCGTGAGAAATTTCTCAAAAACCGTGGGAAATTCCCCACAAACAAATCCGTGGAAAATTTCCCACAAATAAATCCGTGAAAACTTTCCCACAAACAAATCCGTGAAAATTAGAAAATTGCCATTGAGTAGGAGGAGTATTAGTAGTACAAACTATGATGGAATAGAATTCATGGCCGGTGGGAATTTGTTGGATAATTGAAACTAGTATTGTTCACAAAAGTTTCAATCTAAGAGGCTCGTGAAAATTAACTCGCTAAATTGACCCATTAAGTGTGATTGGAAAGACAATGCCACCTATGCCACCTATGTCACATTTGCTCTGTCCCGTCAAGTTATCAAAAGTAAAATCAACTTTCTCCTTCTCTTTTCTTTCACACAGACCAACTCTTTCCCTAAAATCAATTTTCTCCTTCTCTTTTCTCTCACAGACCAACTCTTTTCCTAAAATCAACTTTCTCCTTCTCTTTTTTCTCACAGACCAACTCTCTTCCTCTTTGTTCTCACAGATTAACTCTTTCCCTCTCTCAAATGGTGTATATAGAGAAGAATCTTCAACTCTAGCTCATGGTAGTACTACTTAAATAATGGAAACAATCTACCTTAAACCATTATAGTATAGAATTAACAAGAAATAAAACGAAATTCCAATTTGAAACAAAAATGAAATGACAAAATGAAACCCTAGATTCATGAAATTAATTAGATAACTATAGAAGTGAAATATAGAAACAAGAAACGTAAAAAAATACAGAAAGGAGGAATATAGAGATAAAAAATGAACCTGTTATAAACCAATTGAAAGAGAAAATTTCTCTAAAAGAGACAATGGAGTAACAGAGTATGTGAGAGAACACACGAAAATGAGAAGAAACTTTGAGCGTGCTTTTGTGGACACACAATGAGACAAATTAAAATTGTGCGTGTCACAACAATGAGAGAATTGAAACTGGGCATGAGCTTTTTGGTATGTGTCACATCAATTAGACAAAATTGAAATTGAGTTTGTAGTGTATGAGTAAACATGTGTCTTTCACTCTCACGTAAGACAATTACAAAGGGGGAAAATAAATTGAATTTTGCTAATTGAATTACATCTCATTTAACAATTATTTTTGCCTCATGTGTTTCAATAGAGTATTAAGAAATAAATATTTTTTCATAAAAAAAAATTGTGGAAAATATTCAATGGGTAATTAATTTTTTTTTTCATAAAAAAAATCTGTGGGAAATATTCAATGGATAATTAATTTTTTTTCCATAAGAAAAATCTATGGAAAATATTCAATGGATAATTAATTTTTTTTTCCATAAAAAAAATATGTGAGAAATATTCAATAGGTAATTAATTTTTTTTTTCATAAAAAAAATCTGTGGAAAATATTTAATAGATAATTAATTTTTTTCCATAAAAAAAATTTATGGATAATTAATTTTTTTTTCATAAAAAAAAATCTATGAAAAATATTCAATGAGTAATTAATTTTTTTTTTCATAAAAAAATATGTGGGAAATATTTAATACATAATTAATTTATTTCTATTAAAAATCAATTCGTGGAAAATATTCAATGAGTAATTAATTTTTTTTCTATAAAAAAAATTGTAAAAAATATTTTATAGGTAAATCATTTTATTCTTGTAATGTATTATTAAAAATGCCTCTTAAAATCATCAAAACATGGATTTAAACATGAACCAAATATTCATCTAATACACTAAACAAATACCACACTAAATATTAAACACTAAAAAAGAGACCTTTCCAAATATATCAATCAATGTATTCTTTCTTTGTATTTTTTCTAATAGTATTGATAGTTACGTTAGTGTCATGTTATTTATTATTATGAAACAGGTATAGAAAATATGTTCAATCACCTTTTAACTTGAATATAATTCTCAACTTGTCATTTAAATTTTTCAAAACGATTATTTGAGTTAGATAGAGAATTTTGTCAACCTTTTATTTATTTATTTATTTTTAGCCTTTCACTTGCTACAATTGCATAACTTTTACTGTTAACACAGTCGTATGCTTTAATAACAGTCGAACAATTAATGCAGAGTTTAACAATTTCATCATATCATGCAAATGAAAGCATAAAAGCTCAACTTTTAGCATGGAACTGAAGAACTCAACATATTCAGCACATCATTCAACAGTGTCTAAGAGATAAACGAAACCAACTACTTTTTAAGACATTTATCTACAAAATTAACAAAGTCTGGTATATTACATGTGATAAACTTCATCACTTAACCTGTTTAAACTCACTCTGTTCACCCCTGTTTAACAGATTCAGTTACTGTAGCTATCTTTTCTGTTGCACTGGTTGCACTTTTCTCCCTCCAACTATTTGCTATATATTTTGGTGTATATCAGTTACTAAGTTAATCAATAACAGTTTACGTTCATGTTATCTGTATCTTCCATCTTCCTCTCTCTCTCTCTCTCTTTTCAGTTTTCAGTTTCCATTGTTTGTTTTTACTGTTCATCATGAAATTACCACATTCATCGAATATGGTATCAGAGCTCTTCTTTTGAAGAGCTCTGCTGCGCACTCCATTATCATTCTTTCAAGCATCACAGGATCTTTCAAGAATCTTCAACATGGCAGAAGAACAATCCTTCAACAATTATCTTTATCTTCATCCAAGTGAAAACCCAGCCAATTCACTTGTATCACCTGTTCTTGATCAAACCAATTACCACTCATGGAGCAGATCCATAGTCACTGCCCTCAGTGCTAAAAACAAGATTGAGTTTATTCAAGGAAATATCCCACAACCATGCAAGACTGATCCACAATTTTCTGCATGGAATCGGTGCAACAACATGGTAGTTTCATGGCTCGTACATTCTGTCTCCCCTACAATTAGACAAAGCATAATCTGGATGGACGTTGCTGCTGACATTTGGAACGATCTTAAAGCCAGATATTCTCAAGGTGACCTTCTTCGTGTCTCTGAATTGCAAATGGAAGCAGCCTCATTGAACCAAGGAGAACTATCAGTTACTGAATATTTTACCAAGCTTAGGGTACTGTGGGACGAACTTGAAAATTTTAGACCCGATCCTGTGTGCGTTTGTTAGACCAAGTGTTCATGTTCTGTGACCAGCGTTATTGCCCAGAGAAAGCATGAAGATCAGGCCATGCAGTTCCTCCGTGGACTCAATGAACAGTACAGCAACATTAAATCTCACGTGTTGTTGATGGATCCAATTCCTCCAATTACAAAGATATTTTCCTTTGTAACACAGCAAGAAAGACAACTCGGTAATAATCTCTTCATCGCCACAGCAAAGAATATCAACACCAGACAGAATAACTCCACTGCTACATGCACGTTCTGTGGAAGAAATGGCCATACTGATGCTATCTGCTATAGAAAACATGGATTTCCCACTAATCAAGATAACAAGACTATCAAGAATCGAAAAGTTTGCACACATTGTGAAAAAAATGGCCACACCATTGAAGTATGTTTTCGGAAGCATGGCTACCCACCAGGACATAGATATGGATCACAAGTCAACAATCTGAAAATTCAAGAAGAAGAAAATAATCAAGATTCCAAGAAATCTGAATCTGATATACGTCTCTCCTCACAGCAGTATCAAGCTCTTTTAAATCTTCTACAGCAAACTGGGGATGACACTACTGCTAAACAAACACAAATTAATCAAATTGGATCCATCTCCACACATTCTACTCATCAAATCTCACCTACAGGTAACATAAAACCTCACAATCTTTCTTGGATAATAGACTCTGGAGCTACTGACCATGTGTGTGCCTCTCTATCTAATTTTGTTTCATATAAACTAATAAAAAATGTTTCTGTTAAGCTTCCTAATGGCCAGATTGTGTATGCCACACATTCTGGAATAGTTAAAATCAACAAAAATCTGCACCTCAGCAATGTTCTTTATATTCCTACATTTTCTTTTAATTTAATTTCAATATCAAAATTGACTACTTCTTTAAATTGTGAACTTATATTCTTTTCTAACTATTGCCTTATACAGGACATGAGAACCAAAGAGAAGATTGGTTTAGTTGAAATGATTGGTGGCTTATATCTCCTTAACATGCAAACTGATGCTTCTGTTTTGTCTTCTTTTGGAACCAATTGTAAAAACAGAAAAATTGATGTTTGGCATTTTAGATTAGGACATCCTTCTACTGAAAGATTGCGAATCATGAAGTTTTCTCATCCATATATCTCTCAGAATAAAGATTATGTGTGTGATACTTGTCATAAGGCTAAGCAAAGAAAAGTGGTTTTTCCTTTAAGCACTTCTGTTTCTTCAAACCCCTTTGATTTAATCCATATTGATATATGGGGTCCCTGCCAAACAACTTCTATGTGTGGTTATAGGTACTTTTTAACTATAATTGATGACTGTACCCGTTTTGTATGGATTATTCTCATGAGAAATAAATCTGAAGTTAGGAGTACTGAGATTTCTGTAGGACTTCTATGTACCTCCACTATTAATATGGTAACACGCAGAACTGTAAATTACTAAATAAATACCTATAATAAATGGTATATAGTGTTAAATAATATGGAAAGTTTACCAATTGAAGGATTGCATATATCCTAGTTTGTGAACTCGTAGAAATTGTTTATAGTATCTAAGTCACCATCAAAATTGATTTAAAGAAAAATTTTATACATTCTTGTATACCATAATTATGATTCATATTTAGTTAATATAAAACTTTTACTACAAAATTTATTCATGGCGAGTAGATTTGATTCACGATCTAAATCACAAAGATAGAGAAATGAGTACATCAATTGACACTGCTCATTCTCTTCATTAATTCTCTTCATTAATGATGAGGAGCAACTAATTTGGAACTTCAGCAAGGATGGTAAGTACTCTGTTAAAACATCATACTACCATGTTATGGACTTTGATTGATAACATATATTTAAGGGATCAAGGAGATTGGCAATATATTTGGTGGTTAAATGTTCCTCATAAAATAAAATTTTTCATTTTAGAATGAAAAGCTGCTTCTTACTAGGCTCAGGCTTAGTTCCCAAGTTGTTTGTCCACTGTGCAAATCATGTCCTAAATCTGGATGGCACAATTTCTTTGTTTACTCTGATCTAATGGATGTGTGGAAGAGTTCAGGTTGCTGGAATCATATCAGGCATACTTACTGGATAACGCTGAAAATCTCGAATAGTGATTTTTTTTATAGGATAATTACATTCATATCCTGAAATTTTCTTCAATTACAGTAAAGCTGTTTTTTTTTTAATCTTTACAATGATTTCCCTTATAAAGGGTAATGATTTTTAAAAACTTAAAAGTTGCATGTTTAATATAGAATCTCTTTTCCGGATAATCCTAAACTATCTTAATTAAGAATAATTTTAGCATAAATCATCAATAATCTGGGAAGCTTCCAAATTACCTTAAACTTGGCCTAACCTCATATTACTTAAGCATAAGTTGTGTCATTAGGTCAAAGGACAAACTAGGTATTACCTTAATCCAAGTCCAATCGCTTGACCCATTCTACGAAGTTATAAATAGATAATAAATGATGAGGTAAATTTAGATTCTTTCATATAATTTCATTATAGTTCACATACTACTTTTGAAATATATACTGACTTAATCGTTATTGTTAAAGTGCAATCATCAAATAATTTTCCTTCTAGTAAACGAATAGCAGTCGGCATTTAAAGAAGGAGTAATATGAAAGTCTCTTTAAAATATTCGATTTTACTCTTAACCTTTAGGTAAGAATAATTGTTAATGAAGTGTTTTTAGAAGAAAGGAAAGATGCGTGTAGGATTTAAAAAAGTTAGAAATACGTGTAATTTGGAAAAACTAGAATTTACACTACTACAAAATGATCATTTTACATCGTCAAATTTACATCGGTTCTAAGGAAAACCGATGTAAATATAAACGCGGTGGCATTTTTGTAAATAAAAAACAAGGTAAAAGCACATTTACATCGGTTCTTAAAAGAACCGATGTAAATTTGAACACATTTACATCGGTTGTAAAATAACCGATGTAAATATGCACATATTTACATCGGTTGTAAAATAACCGATGTAAATATGCACATATTTATATCGGTTGTAAAATAACCGATGTAAATATGTGCATATTTACATCGGTTCTTCAAATAACCGATGTAAATATGTGCATATTACATTGGTTCTTCAAATAACCGATGTAAATGTGTTTCATATCCTTAACTCAAAACCTGCACTGAGCCCTCTCATTTCACATTCGTCCTCTCTGTTGTCTCTCAAGGCGCCTCTCTGTTGTCTCTCAGGCCGCGGCGAACAAAGTGAGTCTCTTCCTCTTCCGCCTCCATTAAACCCTATCTTCCACCTTCAATACATTTACTTTCCCTCAAAATTGAAGGTAAATAACATTATGAATTATTTCTGTTGTTTTAGGTTAATATGTTGATATCTTCCATGGGATATGGGTTTACATGGCAGGTCGAGGAATAGGCCTTGGCAACAGCAAGCCTTTCTCCTTTCTTTTCGTTTGTTTCTTCCACATGACTACTCGAGGGTTCCAAAAAGGGTTATGAGTGAGTATATATTTAAGCATTTGTTTGATTTTGTACGTTTGATTTTGTACCTTAAGCAAATTTATTGTAAGTTGCAGAGAATGTGGACTCGGGGAAAGCTTTTTGTTCGTTTAAGATACTGACTTACAATATTTGGTTCTGGGAAGATTTGGAGTTGCACAAGAGGATGAAGGCTATGAGTGATCTTGTTCAGTTGCATTCCACTGATTTTGTCTGCTTCCAGGTTTCAGTATTTGTGTTCGTAGCTTTTTTTCTTATTTGATATTTCAAATTTACATCGGTTGTTTAAATAACCGATGTAAATTTACTCTCACATTTACATCGGTTTAAACCGATGTAAATTTGCTGCCCATATTTACATCGGTTCCAGAACCGATGTAAATAACCTATTTTAACCGATGTAAATTTGCATTTTTCTAGTAGTGTTACTTTTTCTTTTTTTATATTCTTAAATATCTACAAAATTTCTGGCAATTGAATTTTATCTAAAGAGTTTAGTGTTTATAGTGTGGTGGGAAAGTCGAAGTTTGAGAATCCAACAAACATAAATTGAAACCAACAAATTAAAAAGAAGAGGTGTATTAAATAGTAGTTTAATCGATTATTATATCTTATATCACGTACCTCTCTCTTGCATGTATATAAACTTTGATACTGTGTATTATAATACAATTTTCAATTCAGTGTAATATGTTTGTCGTTTTTGTTACAATGATAAACTGTATGGTAAACAGAGCTTGAGACTCTGTCATGGCTACCTCTTATTCCGATACCACAATGACATTTGAAAAATTTTTCACCCCACCTCCTTTCATACCACATATGATCACCACCCCAATTAGTCTTATTCATGATGAAAATTTTCTTGTTTGGTAGTAATAGGTGTTGGCGATGGTTCGTGGCTTAAAATTCATGAGATTTCTTGATAGCATTGATATTTCATTGCAATTCGAGGCACTTCAGGATGTACAATATTGATAATTTAGAATAGCTCTGTCATGAACAACAATATCAATTTATTGTTGTATGGTTTCTTCTATATATTATAGAATTAATTACAGATAAAATCTATAAATACTAAACAAAGTAAATAATATTATTTATAATTTTTTTCCTGATTAGGTAAAATTGTCATAGTTAATATTATATACAGATCCAGTTATAAGTAATATTCATTGAAAAAAATTGTCCAATAATTCATAATTCATAAGTTATATCTAACACATTATCCATAGTTAATACAAAATAATTCATAAATAATATTTATTTTATGTGTTCGTAGGTAATATCTACTTTGTAAGTACCTATCGCTAAATCTATAGGTAATATTTATTGAATAATCTATAGGTAATTTCTTAAAGGGTTCAACTATTTAAAAAATGAGTATACTAACACAATGTTATTCCTGACTACGATGAGTATATTAAATTATTTTTTACTATGATGAGTATACTAAGTCATTACTGGCTATCTCATTCTAATCTCTCTCTAAGACTAAGAACTACAAGTTAGTTACAAAAAAAAATAGTATTTAAGAAAATACTATAAGAAAATTCTCACAAAGAAGGTATACAATAAAATATTTCTGACTAAGACTCTAACTTTATTATGAAATAATATAATAATAACTTTTTTTTCTAAACTTTCTGACAGTTTGTATATGATTGTAATTGTTGTTGTTATTTCTAATTTTGTCATCCTCTATTTTTATAGGTTTTAAAAAATATGACCGTTGTAAAAATATCTTCAACTTTAATATTTTTCAGATATTTTGATACTAATCTTCTAATATCTTGATGGATTAGATTATTATAATATTCTCTTATTTTTTTAAATAATTTTTCCTTGAAAACTTTTGATATGATAATACTTATTAAAAGAAAATATAATACAAATATAAATTTTTTTTTTATAATAAATAAAATATTTCTCCTTTATTTATAAGATGATATATTTAATTATTTTTTAATAAAAAAATAATCATTTTAATTTAATTTCATATAATTTATTATATAATTTTATATCGAAATAATATATTAATTATATTAGATTTTTTTTATTAGAATAAAGACATGATTATGATACAACTTATAAAATATATTTAATTATGTAATTTTTAATTTAAATTGTATAATAATATTTAAAAATAATATTTATAAAAAATATGTAAATAAATTTAATATTTAATTTTTTTATTAAGTTAATTAGTTGTTGTATAATATATTATTTATATATATATAAATAAAAATTATAAGTGATATTTTATTTAATATTATTAATTATAAAATAATTATTTTATAAATATTTTTTTATTAATCTTTAATTAATTTATTTATATTTATTATCATCAATGAGTATGTTTTAAAAAGAATGAAAATATGATAGCTTTAAAAGCTAAAATGTATGTAATTCTAGAAGTAGATCAATTAACTGAGTCTCGTTAGAAACCTAAATCATTCAAAAGAATCCTGTGGGGCACCTGAAGCTAGAATAAGCAAGTGCATGAATGCAGAAAGGAAGTGCCTAACAGCTTAAGACACCAAGTTTTATTGCCCACCTGCTTGTCAATAGATATAATTTCAGATCATTCACTCTCTTCACAAGTAGATAACTACAAATACTTGGCCTTAAAGTAGCAAAAACTATTTCAACATTGGTTAGGTCAAATGTAATTCTTGCTTCAACCAATGGTGCATCTTGAAGATGGGTAAAAAAGATTAGACCTATGGATATCGTACCAACCATAGCATTAGTTATATAGTCACACATAGTTTCTAAATGCTTGAAATCACTACTAGAAAATATCAAATTTACATCAGTTATTTACATCGGTTATGGAACCGATGTAAATAAGACCGATGTAAATTTAAAAACAAATTTACATCGATTCTAAAATAACCGATGTAAATTTGCTTCCAGATTTACATCGGTTCTGAAACAACCGATGTAAATTTGTTTTTAAATTTACATAAATTACCAGTGACTCAACTAACGTCGTTATCTCCATCTCACCGCCTTGGTCGCCTCCATGGCCGCAACCTCCAACCCAACCAACACGTCGCTGCCGGCTCCTTCCACACCCTCTCCCTCGAACCCCACAAACCCTTCCTCCTCCGCAAAAATCTCTAGCAAAACGAAGCCCTCCAAACCCTAAATGATACCGCCCAAAAAGAACATCCCAAATCCAATTCCAGTTCCGTTTCCAACCTCGCCGTCGTTCTCTTCCACCCGCACCACGCCGAGATCCACCTCGTCGCAGAAGGAGCCTCCAGGAGCTGCACCAAGGTCGAATCCTCTCCCAACTCGAGAAAAAACGGAAACGTTTCTTTTCTCCGTGTTTTTCCGCCGAGTTTTCGCGGCATTGGTGAAGCGCGTAGATTTCAAGGTTGTAAGGGTTTGCAGTGTCGGAAGCAATTGAGGAGAACAAGACGCGCATGGTGGTGGTGGAGGATGGTGACAGTTTGGAGAAAGTTTTGGGTGATGGAGCGGTGATGGAATTAGTGAAGGACAGCAGGGTTGGGGCGTTTAATGGAAGGGAAACAAAGTAGATCCCTGGTGAAAAACAGAATGGAGCGAAAGGGAAAGGGTTTTCAACTATTGAATGGCTCACGCATCGTAAAAATTACATCGGTCTTAAATGACATATTTACATCGGTCCTAAATGAACCGATGTAAATTTGCTTTCAGTTTTTCTTTTATTTACAAAAATGTCACCATTTTTATATTTACATCGGTTTACCTAATAACCGATGTAAATTTAACGATATAAAATGTCTTTTTTCTAGTAGTGAATATGGATGGTTTGAATGGATTTTAAGGTTATGAGATCTCAAATTTGGTTAACCTCTTGTCAGAAAAGTGCAGCCCATCTAAACATAGGTGAGTTTATTTGATGCGGAAGCCATACTCAAACAAGAGTTTAGACCTGAAAAAAGACACACAATACATTATAATCACTGCCTACCAAAATAATCCGAATGTTTTAGATTTAGTTGCATTAATAATCAATCAATATGACATCTATTTTACAATTGAAAAAAAAAAAAGAGCAGATATTATAATAAAATTAATCATTCAACATTTATTTGGATACCCAGAATAGATATTATGGTTTATCTTATGCTTCTCATTTTCCCTTATTCCATACAAATATATACAATGGCCAAATTATATTAAATTTGAAGAAAAATCCATATAAATCAATCATCAATACAATTAAATAAAACTAAGAAAATTAATTAATAGAGGGTTAGAAATCTTATAAGATCATAAGACCAAATTAACATAGAGTTAGAAATCTCATAACAACAAATTAATATTAATAGAGGGTTAGAAATCTTATAACATCATAATACCAAATTAACATAGAGTTAGAAATCTCATAAGAATAAATTAATATATATAAAATATAAGTAAATTAAATATATTAAAAATTAAACAAGGTGTGTTGATAAAAAAATATAGGTTTATAAAAAATATTGATTATAGTGATTGTAGCAACGTTTTCAAATAATTGTTGCACACCTTCCAAGACACTAAACCTAATTTATTGGTAGAATGTTAGATCTTTATTGAATGTAGTTTCAGACATTATTTATAATCACCATGCACCTTATCAAGGTAAGAATAAAAAATCTATTTAAAGGAGAATGCATGTAAGCAAATCAATTGTGACAATTAATTAATTTCTCTTAAAGAATATTAAAATATTTTAGTTTCATTATTATATTGTAAGCTTGTTTTATAGTTATCACTTACTTCCATATCAGAAATATGAAACTACTAACTAAGGACAAAAACAACATGAATTGATAACATAACTCACTATAAACTACTGAAACATGCAAGGTAGGAAAATAAAATCTTAGAATCTTGAATTGGGTAACACCAAAATATAGTTCCAAGAAAAACAATATTGTTATGTAGAGAGTGAACTCCAGTTTTCAATATGCAGATAGTGATTTTAACTTATATACATAGTGAAATAATATTTCAATTTTTTTTTGCAAAGTCATGATTAGGATTTGGATTCTTTCTAATTATTTATTTCTCTACCTATCTCTTACTACTTTTTCTTTAACAATATATTTATTTAAAATAATACTTTAAATTGATGATATTATCATCGATAACTCATTTAAATATCTTAGATAGTTAAAATATCTCTTAATAAAAATTAAAAATTTGAAAAACAATTCATTCACTTTCATTCATGTTTTCATATAACTTCTGTATAATGTTTTGATATATTAACATCAAAAGATAATTCACAATGATATATTTTTATAAATAATTTTTTATGTGATTTTTTTATGTGTTTCATTTTTTTACATTGAAAATTTTCAAACATTTCTTTGTGATGATAATATAAGAGTTATATCTATTAAATGTAAAATGTGATTATCTTCTTCTATAAAATTATATACAATTAGTTTCTTATTTAAATCCTTTAGTCTCAACCTTATCTTATAATTTATTCAAGTCTCGAATTTTGGATTTATTATTTTATAATCTCGTTTGACAAGTTTTCTTTATAACAAATCAAACTTATAAGAAGTAATTCAACTATCATTTTTCTTCTTATGTGCATACCATTTTTTCATTCCAAATTTAACTCTTGTATTTCAATCAATTTCAAAATTTTCAAACATTCTAAAAAGTTATACTTAACTTTAATTTTCAATCTTCTTGTATTTTGAGAAAAAAAAAATCTTATGTTTATAAAAAAAATATTTATATATTATTATTTTAAAAATTTTTAAAAAAAGCTCTTGTTATATTATTCTTTAAAAAAAATCATTACTGAGTTATAAAAGGAAAACAACATAAAACACAAAAGAAATCACATACAGAATCAAATATCGTTAAAAGACATGATTGGAAAAAAAATATAAAAAAAATGTATATATAAAAAAATAAAATACATAAAAAAATCATTTATAGAGATGTATTATTATGAAGTATTTTTTGAAAGAATTTTAAAATAGTAAAATATTATACAACAGTTATATAAAAATATGATAAACATAAATAAACAAAATGAATTATTTTTTAACTATTCTTAATTATTAAGAAAAAATAAGATATATATTTAGATTTATTACAATTCTAATTATAAAATATTTTAATATATTATTTATATTTTATTAGATAAAATAAATCTAACTAAGAGAAGAAAAGATACACTGTATTCTTACTTGGACTAAATTTTTTAAGATATTTTTTATATCAGAAAATGTCAAGTATATTGACTTATAACTTAGTCATTACTACACACTTTTTTTTTATTATTATTATTATACTCTTAACTATCAATCCTCTATTACAAGGACAAAAATTCTTAAAAGGTCACATTTTAAATAATCTCATCTCAACAAATGAGACATTCAAACTTTTTCTCTTCTCAGTGAATCCATTACACACCGTTGCCTCATTTCTCATAGTTTTTTCTTTAAAAGAAATGCTTAGACCAAATTTTGTTTATCACAATTAAGAAGAAAATAATTTATATCGAATAAGCATTGATTTGTCCTATATCGATTTTAACTTATAATATTTGATATAATATTTTATTGATAAAGTATCGATTTAAATTAACAATAGATCGATTCTCGAATTGATTCTCGAATTATTAATTAGAGTTTATAATTTATTATTCTCGAATTATTAATTAGAGTTCATAATTCATTATTATCATATTATTAATTAGAATTCGTAATTCATTATTATAGTTGAATATAGTATTAAAATTTAGTTATCACAAGTAGTATATAATTAATTACGATTCACTTAAATATATAATTAATTACGATTCACTTAAATATTTTATTATTTTCTATCTTATTATAAGGTGAAGAGTATTAATCTCATTCTCAATACTGTTGAATGTCTGCGAAATACTTAATTCGTGTAAGAATTGATGTCATGAATAAATTGTTTTCAAAAGAAAAAGTGACAGACAGAGCCAATAAATATGGTGATACTTTACTCTCTACTTTATTATTTCTAAATCCTTTTACAGTAATCCTTGGTTCCAGGTTCTTAAATAATTCTCCAGAATTATGCCCAATCAGGAATAAACTATCTGCAACGTTTGAATTTTCAGAGTCAACAGGTCAAAGAAACTGACAGAATTATAAGAAAAATAAAATCAAACATCCCAGACACAAACATAAATAAAAATTAAACAAGTAGTTGAAATAACTTCCAGTCAAACAAAAAATAAATAATAAAAAACTTAAAGTCTTCCTATCATACGAAACTTCTTTATTAGTCTAATATAATAGTATGAGCTTTTGATACTTATAAATTATTAAATACAACATATTATTGAATATATTATCAAATTCTTAACAAAATTAAGTATTAAAGAAATAATTTTTGTAAAGAATTTCACTTAATCCAGATTAAAAATAATATTCAAATATCACTTTTTTCTTGTATTATCATAAACTTGAACCTTATTTGCAGTTTCATCCCATTTCCTGCAAAACTAGACCTTTAATTTAGAAATAAACCCCGAGAAAAATCACCTGAAGAAGAAAGTAAATTGCAAAAATGTCCTATTCATGTATCGTTTTATTCTTATTGCTGTTCTTGTTTTATGCACTTTTGATTGGTCGCATGTAAGAATGACGTGTCGAGATTCTAGAATTAACGTGTTAACATGAACTGTCCCTTTTGTAATGCCATCAGAAAATACTCTTCTAAAGTGAAAAGTGCGGAACGTCAACATCAACGTGCGGGAAATTAAAAAGAGATGTCACGTGTCTAGTGTGTCTCATTATGATCTGTGATGGGCCCATTTTATTCTAGTTGGACCAAAACGGCGCGATTCAACAAAAACCTAGAGAAGGTTTCGGCGATATATAAACCCATTCATCTTCTCATTCTGACATTCTCACACCAACACAGAGCATAAACCCCTTGGCACTCGTGTTCCCTCTGCAGGGAACAATACTCTAAAAACAAAATAAAAAAAAATCCCCAATCTCCTTCTTCGGTAAAGCCCTATCTGCTCTAATTCTCAATTGTTTTTTTTATTTTTTTCTCTTTTATCGTTTTTTTTTTTCTCTTTTATCGTTAAAACAATTTATACTGTTGCTTTGATTTCAGAGTCGAATTCTGGTGTTTTTCGAGGAGGATTCAATTTTTGCAGAAAAACAATGGCGGCTGCGATTTCTTCTCCTGTGGCAGTTCCGGCTACAGCGCAATTCGGGAATGCCTCTCTGTATGTCGGGGATCTCCACGTCAATGTGGTCGAGAGTCAGTTGTTTGATCTGTTCAGTCAAGTGGCCCAAGTGATTTCGATTAGGGTTTGCAGGGATCAAGCCAGGCGATGCTCTCTGGGTTATGCATATGTCAATTTTGCTACTGTTCAAGATGGTTTGTTTTATCATCCTTTGTTGTTGAATGGTTTAATTATTATCTTCTGTTGTGGAATTGGATGATTTTTTTTTTTAATTTAAGGGAAGGATTCAAAATTTCCTGAGATAATTAAGGGGGTGATTTCTTTTTGTTTTCCTCTGCTTATTTTGATTGGTTTACTGTTTTTGAATTATGTTGTTGAGAGTTTAATTATATTTAAAAAAATTATTGAAGTTCTAGATTTGATTGTGACTTTTCTGTTGGATCGTGTCTGGATTTCTTTTGCTTTTTAAGACTGAATTGAAAAGGAAGCAACCTAATTTTTTTTTATTATTATTTCTTTTCTTTCTCTGCATTTGATTATTTCGATCTACAACTGTCTTGATTATTTGTAAATTTTTTGGTTTTTTTTTATAGAATTAAACGAAAGGATTAAAAAAATTCCTGAGATAATTTTATTATTATTATTATTTGGGTAGGGGGGTGATTTCTTTTTGTGTTGTTCTGCATTTGATTATTTTGATCTAGAGTGGTCTTCTATCCTGGCTATTATTCTATTTATGTTTTTTGAGAGGTTGATTATTTAAAAAAAAAAGCATTGAAGTTCTGAATTTGATTATGACTTATATGTTGAATCGGTATCTTGGATTTTTAGTTTTCTTAAATCTGAATTGAAAAGGAAAAAAAATATATATATATATTTTTTTTTTGTGTTATTATTATATCTTTTCTTTTTTCTGCATTTGATTATTTTGATCTACGATTTCTTGATTTTATTTTAATTTTTTTCATGAAGTCTTGGATTTGAATATACTTTATCTGTTGTTCTTGAAATAGTTGGATATTTTATTAGAATTAAATGAAAGGATTAAAATTTTCTGAGATAATTTTATTATTATTATTATTATTATTATTATTTGGGTATGGGGTGATTTCTTTTAATTTTCTTCTGAATTTGATTATTTTGATATAGAGAGTTTGATTATTGAAGTTCTGGATTTGATTATAACTTATATGTTGGATTGGTGTCTTTGGGTTTTTGGTTTTCTTAAATCTGAATCTAAATGGAAAAGACATAATTTTTTTTGTTGTCATTATTTTTTTTTTCTTTTTCTGCATTTGATTATTTTGATCTACAGTTGTCTTGATTGTTTTATTGAAGTCTTGCATTTGAATATACTTTATATGTTGTTATGTTGTTGTTGAAATAGTTGGGTATTTTTTTAGAATTAAATGAAACAATTAAAAGTTTTCTGAAATAATTTTATTATTATTATTATTATTATTATTTTTTGGGTAAGGTGATTTCTTTTCGTTTTGTTTCTGCATTTAATTATTTTGATCTATGGTGGGTTTCAGTCCTGTCTATTGCTATATTTATTAATTATGTTGTTGGGAGTTGGATTATTTTTTAAAATTTTTTATTGAAGTTCTGGATTTGATTATGACTTGTATGCTGGATCGGTGTCTTGGGTTTTTGGTTTTCTTAAATCTGTATTGAAAAGGAAAAACCATAATCTTTGAGTTAATTGTTAATTTTTCTTTTGTTATTATTTCTTTTCTTTTTCTGCATTTGATTATTTTGATCTACAGTTGTCTTGATTATTTTAAATTTTTGTTATTGAAGTCTTGGATTTGAAGGTACTTTGTCTAGTTTGAGTTTAGAATTGAGAAGAAAAATAGACATACTCTTGATTATTTTGAATATTATTTTTTCTCTTATTCTGCATTTAATTATTTTGTATTTTATTATTATTTTTTGGGAACAGATGATTCCCTTATTTAGTGTTTTTTTTTTTCATTTGATTATTTTGATCTATATTCATGTTTTGTCTGGGTCATAGGTTTGTTGTGTTTAACTGTGTATAGTGTTATTACCTTTTTATTTTTTTATTGAAGTACTGGATTTCATTATAATTTGTGTGTTGGGATTGAATGAGTTTTTAAAATTGGATTAAAAGGAGCAAAGACACTCTTTAATTATTTTTGTATCGTCAATTATTATTTTAGATAACAAGTGATTTATTTTCTTAGTTCTTAGGATGTATTCTACATTTGATTATTTTGATATAGATTGATTTTTTGTGTGTAAATTGTAAGTTTGGTATTGATTTAGATTTAGATTTAGATATGATGGTGATTGTTATTAGATGAAGTTTTAATAAAATAAATTAAAGGTGGAATGAAGTTTTTATATATGTAATGCTTTAATGTTTGTTGCAGCTGTTAATGCCATGGAACATTTGAACTTCACTCCCCTGAATGGAAAACCTACTCGTATTATGATTTCTCATCGTGATCCAAAGTATTCGAAAAAGTGGATATGCAAATGTGTTCGTTAAGAACCTGGACACATCCATAGATAACAAGGCACTGCATGATACTTTTGCTGCTTTCGGAACTGTGCTTTCTAGTAAGGTAGCAGTGGATAGCAGTGGTCGATCAAAAGGGTATGGATTTGTGCAATTTGATAAGGAGGAGAGTGCACAAAGTGCTATCAAAAAATTGAATGGCATGTTAATAAATGATAAGAAGGTCTATGTTGGACTCTTTGTTCGACGTCAGGAAAGGACTCAAGCTAATGGATCATCAAATTTCACTAATGTGTATGTGAAAAACCTTTCAGAAACATATACTGATGAAGACTTTAAGCAACTCTTTAATACCTATGGTACTATAACTAGTGCTGTGGTTATGAAAGATGCAGATGGGAAGTCCAAATGTTTCGGTTTTGTGAATTTTGAAAGTCCAGATTCAGCTGCTGCTGCAGTTGATAGGTTAAACGGAACCAGAATCAATGATAAAGTTTTATATGTAGGAAGGGCTCAGAAAAAGACTGAAAGAGAAGCAGAGTTGAAAGCCAAATTTGAGCAGGAAAGGAAAATTAAATTTGAGAAACTACAAGGTGCTAACCTGTATCTGAAAAACTTTGATGACAGCTTTAATGATGAAAAATTGAAAGAGATATTTTCTAAATTTGGAACGACAACATCTTGCAAGGTATATAAAATTAATTTTTTTATTTATTAGTTTGTGTATATTTGTACAAATTATGAATTATATAAATTTTTTTATTATTATTATTATTATGTTTAGGTGATGGTTGATGCTCTTGGGCATAGCAAAGGTTCTGGTTTCGTTGCCTTTTCTACTCCTGAGGAAGCCATAAAAGCGGTAAGTCTTTGATAAATTCTTTGTACAGAGATTGATTATATATATATGTATATATATTTTTTTTAAGAAAGGAAAGCTCGTCTACAGGTAGATTATCTTGTGTTATAATTGGTATATAATTAAAATCATATATGTCTTAAATTTTTATAAATTTTTTATAATTTTTTTTATACAGGCTCAGTTTTCTCAAATGCAATTTTCTACTCCAATTGCACCTTTTTCTCATGGTATAATGGGATATCATCCTGTTGGAACAAGATTTGTGCCTCAAGAACTGTATTTTGGTCAAGGAACACCTAACTTTGTTCCATCATCTCAGACAACAAGTTATGGTTTTCAGCACCAACTCCTACCCGCCATGCGTGCTAATGTTCCTCCAAATTTTGTTCAGCCATATCATGTTAATAGAAACAATTCATTTGGAACTAGAAGAATAGGAAACTCGCCACCTGCACCACCACAGAATCAGGTAATCTTAAATTTAAAAGTTGTTACTCATTATTTTCTAAATACATTTGTTATATACTAATAAATTTATAATTTTGAAACTAGATGAATTCATCCCAACAAAGACTAGGACTTGTGGGTTTGAAAAATTCTACATCATCTGTAGATCAAAAGCAAGATGGTACATTATCCAATACACTTGCTTCAGCTCTGGCTTCTGCAACTCCAGAAAATCAACATATGGTATATTAATGATTTTATAAATAATTAAATTAATAATTATTTATGTTATTAAATTTTTGTGTGTATAATTTATGAATAATTTTAAATATGTTAACATTTACAGATGCTTGGGGAACATTTATATCCACTTGTGGAACAACTTACCCCAAATAATCAGACTGCAAAGGTAACAGGAATGTTACTAGAAATGGATCAATCAGAAGTCATTCATCTGATTGAATCTCCTCAGGACTTGAAGATAAAGGTGTCTGAAGCAATGCAGGTTCTCCACAAGGCAGCGTCAAGTTCTGAAGTTGGTAATGAACTTGGCAACAGCTCATTGAATGAGTGATATAATTTTAATTTTAGATATAGAATTATAATACATTTACCTATTTGAGTAATTTTTGAGGTTATAATTAACCTTTTTTATTACCGGATTTAATTATAGACTTATAAGACAGGGTGTCAAGGATTTTTTTTTTTTTAATTTATTTTTGTTTTGTATTTAAGGGATAATATTTTTATTTTATTTTATAGACATATATTTATATTATAATATTGTTGTTAAAACTATATATTTAATTTAGTCATATATTTATAATTTTTGAAAAAAAAATTATAATTTTTCATTTTTATATTTATATTTTTTATAATAATATAATAATTTTATTTTTATAAGTATATTTTAAAATATTTTAAATATTATCAATTATAATTTGAATTTTAGATTTTAACTGTTTTTTATATATTTAAAAATAAAATTATCTTTTTAAAATTAAATAATAATTTATAAATATATATATATAGGTTTTCCAAAAAAATATTTTTTTAATTATATTATTTATATTATTTTATTATATATTTTTTAATATATTTTCTTTATTATTTTTTTAACTACTATCTTATTATTAATTAATTAATTTTTATTTTTTCTAAATTTATTGATATTAATTAAAATAAATATAAAAAATTTATTAAAAAAATAAATAAAATATGAACATTAATATTTATTTGTAAAATTATTATAAAAATAAAAATAAAATATATTAGGTAAAAAATAATTTAAACTCAATTATAAATATTTGTTTGATTTAATTTCAATTTTATACTTAAAAAGTTAAAAAAAATTAAAATATATTTTTTAAAGTGAATATTTGATAAAAAAAATAATTATATAATAAAAATTAATAAAAAAAATTATAATATAGATTAATTTTAATATTTTATAATAAGACTAATTTATAAAAAAAATATATATAATAAATTTTTTAAAGAAAATATTTTAAAAATTAATTAAAATAAATTTATAATAATATTAAAAAATAATTTTTGAATTAAATAAATAATTGTTTATATTTAATACTTAATCATTTATATTAAAATATTTATTAGTAATTACTTTAAACTTAATATTAACTTATATTTCTTTTTTATTAAAATAATTTCTAATTTTTCTTATTTTTATATATTCTTTCATGGGAATTTTCACTGAAATCACAGTAATAATATTATGATTTTAGGAAAAATTTTCATATTTATGTTATGATTCTTTAATTAGATCATTCGCAGTGTTATTTTAACCTAAATCATAATTGTTTCTAAACTTTATCCTATTTTTATGAAAAAAAATACTTGTGAAAAAAATTTAAAATTGATTTATAGTTAAATTATTATAAAAAAAAACTTAATTGTAAATGTAATAATTTATAACTTACAATAACTTACAAAATTAAATAGATAGATTATGAAAGAAATAAATATTGGTTCAGATATTAATTTTAAAAAATAAAAATATATATAAATGGATAGTACTCTTAACATTTGAAATAAAATATTGTACAAATATAAATAAATTTATCCGGTCTAAATAAGTGTAATATTAAAAAAATAAGAAAGACTAAAATGGTTTATTTTCCTGAAGAAAAACCATTAATTATCACATAAATTACATTTCAACAAATATCATCAATATTTTAAATTCACAAAATAAACAAATAAAACATAAATTATAAAACATATTTTAAATAATAACTTCTACTTTAATATTTAATACTTTTATTTTTTTTAATGAATCAACATATAAGAAATCATGACACTGCATATAATCTAAAATTTTTAAATAATACATTTATAAGTTTTTAGTATTTATATATTTTTAAAATATAAATCTCTTTTACATTACTCTACATTAATTAAGGTTTATCAAGATAAACAGCCTAAACTTCTACTAAAAATATTGACATAAAATATTAAAAAAATTTAAGATTTATTATTCATCCGAGTTAATCAACAAAAACTGATACCATATAAAATAAATAAATAAAATCTATATAATATATTAACTTTTTATTTTAATTTATATAACTGTAGGGTTACAAATAAAAAAAATTAAAAAAGATAGTTTATATCCCTTTGATCAGAGTTACTGTTTATATGATGAAGGGGTGTCCCTTTTCTTTTAGCTATTAGTCTTGCATATAATACAATTCACATAAAGTCTGGATGAATATCATCTTCTACTTTTTCACTAGCTATGTTCTCTAAGACAATGTTGTTGGATGAACCTGAATGATAGTCCAGGTTAAAGTTTTTCTTCAGTCCAAGCTCTAAATTGTCATTATGTTCAGTCAAGTAAATGTTCCATTTGGAGAATACCTTACTCCTGATTGGTTTGCATTTTTGAGTCATCTGATTATATGATCCCACATCATTTGTTTTTCTCTAGATTGCATTCCGTTGATGATGATGTAATACTTTGTATGACTGTTTCCTCTGCATTATAATGTCAATTTTATTCAATGCATTAATTAATAAATTAAGTAATTTAAACCATCACATAATTATTTGAAATTTAAAAAAAAAAAGATTTGATGAAAAATGATTTTATCTTTATTCATACTCCATGCAATCTATATCTCTAAATCACTATAATACTAAAACAAATTTTATTACAACAATTGCATGAGTTGTGAATGATTTAATCAGTGGCATAATTGGTTGTCTTGTCTTGTATTTCAGTCAAGATTTATTGTCTGTGGATTTTTATTTATTTTTTACTTCTTTTATTATCCTAAGCACTAGTAGATAACAAGCCCGTAATTCTTAATTTTTTACTACTTGAACTATGTGAAATGTAAAAAATAATTTTCTGTTTTCTATGCTGTGAACCATCTAAACAAATTGAAATATACAGAAAACATGTAGAATAAAGAATATGCACCTTGAGAGTTCTGGAGAAGGGACTTTTTGAAAAACTTGTCAGTTACTGCAGTAGTATCCTCCACCACCCTGCGTTTCTTGAACATACCCTTCTGCAACTCAGTCACAACAAGTGGCTCACAATCATCTCCTGTGCAATTCAATCCATCTCAATTTAGAGTTTATTTTTTATACACAATCACTATAACACCAGCTAAAAATAAAAAATATTACATAAGCTTTACCATATATATATATATATATATTACAATTAATATTTTTAAGAAAAAAAGGTTTTGTTAACTTTTATCATAATCACTAGTCTTACCAATAATGATATGGGATTGGATGATCATATAAAATCGTTTTAAACTGTGAATATAACCATTAAACTCTCAATTAAACTGTGATCTGCAATTATGGACACAATATTGCTTTTGTAGAGCTGTCCACAACAGCAACCACCCAATTTCAATCATAATGTTGCAGTTCATTCCCAACAAATTTCAAATTTTATTTTAATTTATAAGTGTTACCTATCAACAGTTGTGGTGGTATGGAATGTAGAAAAAGTAAAAGAGGTACTCATCTTTGTGCATTGGTTGAAAATTACATAAATGATAAAATATATACTAATAATTAAAATAATTTTATAATTCTTTCTTATCTTATGTACAAACCCTAAAAGATATACCAATAATTAAAATACTTGTATAATTCTTTCTCTATGTTTGGTGCAAACAAAAATTTCACATTGTACCACCTGTCATTCACATCACTAAAGCCTTCCCGTACACAACCGCAATAATCACCACAATACAAAGCCAGAATCTATTTGTATAAAGTTTGAAGGCATGAAAATAAATAAAATTTAACTAAAAACTAATTTTAACAATTCATAATACAAATTTACTGTATAAATTGGCGTAAAACAAACCATTATGATCATGTTGTTGCTCCTCGAGAGTGTGATGATCCTCTTGGTCGAGGTACGCGGACCAATCGTTCCTCTTCTTTTGGCGGTTGACTTCGCCGTCGGGGATTTCCAGAGCTGGATCTAGGGTTCCGGCGAGAGGCCATTCTCCGTCATCGAGGGATTTGCGCGACATGTTGAAGTCCTGAACGAACTTGCGAACGTCTTTAGCCATGAATCCCTGGGCAAAGACTCTTCGAACCGATTGCTTCTGGTTGCAGACTGCGCAATTCCATTTGTTGCTGCTCTTCTTCTTCTGCTTCACCTGAACACATTCACGAGTAAATGAGATCCGAATTAGAATTAGAATTGAGAGAAAAGAAGTTTAAGAGAGAGGGAGTACCTGCATGGTGGAGCATTGGCAGCATTGGAGAGCGATGAAGAGCGTCGACATTGGATGCAAAGAAAATCTCTGTTTTGGGATGATGCAAGGAAAATTGGGGAAATTTGTGTTTGGTTTGGCGCCTAATTTTTTTTAATGTTGGAGGCTTTGTTGGCATTTGGGATTCCTTATATTCGGTATCGGGTTACAGTGAATGTATAAAAATTTAATTCAAAATTAAATTAATTTATTTAAAGTAGGTTTGAAATTAAATAGTTTATATTTAAATATTTTCACTGTTTGAAATAATTTTTATTTTATAGAAAAGTCATTTGAAAATATTCTACTTCAAATTTAATTTTGGGCTTTGCATCTATGTTTAGGTGCTTGAATTTATATCGAATAGCAACTTTTAATTTATACAACGTTCAACATAGAAATTTAAATTAAATGGAGGATTTAGTTTTATATTTCTAATGTATTTATTATAAGTCTTTTCTATATATAGTTAGTTTCATCATATTTAAGATATTATCTATTTTATTGTTTGGGAATATAATCTTTAGACATACAACTAGTATAACACATGTGTTCCCCAAGGGTCAATGCACAAGTACTAATTATAGAATATAAAAAATGAATTGAATGTAGAAAAAACGATAATAATGTAGTTATTAGAAACCAATGTTCATTATGAAGATTCTTCTTTTAACATTGACCAAATGTTATTATACATGCTTGGTATATTTTTTTGATTTCTAATCTTGCTGTTATAATGTTAATAAATATCTAAAGACATGAATAAGTAAAGAAATTAATTCTTTTAAAAATTAATAGATTTAAATTTTAATTTTGGGCATGTTATTAGTTATTAAATAATTTGTACATTGATTATGATGGGAGATATCACCAATATTTATGTGGAACAATCACAAAGAAAATAAAATATTTATAAAATGTATACAAAATATCGTTTGTAATAATAAGTAAAATATATATGTCTAAATCTTGATGATGAAGTTAAAATAAGTAACTTATTCAAACAAGTGTAGTTGCAAAGAATAACTCAAGTACATTAATATACAATTATTGAATGGTTATGAAAATATGTCAAACTTACTTAAGTACTTTTATGTATATAATTGTTTTAAATTGTTTTACGTTCATTATTTTAATTACATAATTTTGTTAGTTTGTTTTATATTCTATTTCTTTGTATTCTTTTATATAAATTGTAACATTGAATCGTTGTATAATATACAAAATTTGTTTTGTGAAACTCATGTCTTTTTCTCTTTCTATTAGTTAGTCCCTGTCAATATGAAGACATGATGTATGGAGAAAACGTAATATGATATCTCAAAAACGAGATGATTCTCACTCTGCTATGCTTTTTATTCTCAAATTCTAATTTCCTTCTACTATTTTTTTTTTCTTTATTTCCTTGTTTATGTTTCTTGTAAATCTTGATGATGGCAACTATTGCTGACACGATAATGTCATGAATCCTGTGAGCTCATATTACTTACACTTTGGAGAAAATTTTAACATCGTTCTCGTCACCTCAAAATTCAATAGATCAAATTATCACATCTAGAGTAGGGTTATGAAGTGTGCATTGTTGATTAAGAACAAATTTAAATTTGTTGAGGACAACATCATTCAAGTAGACGAAAGCAATGACATTTATGAGGGCAACAAATTGCGCAGAGTATTATTTACATTGATAATGTGAGGGATTTGTGAAATAATTTGAAAAATAAATTTTCTATAGGAGATCTTCTAATCTCCTTCAAAACATTCATTTGATAAATCAAAGGGAAATGAACATTTTAGAATATTTTATTGATTTAAAGATCCTTTAGAAGGAACTTGAATCACTTAAACCAACTCATAACTGCACTTGTGAGGTTAAGTGCAAATGTGGTATGATCAAAATTGTTATCAAGTATAAAGAAATTGAACATGTTATTTGCTTCCTGAAAGGTTTAAATGATAATTTTTTAATAGTAAAAACTCAAATTCTTCTTATGGAATCGTTGCCCAATATTAATTGAGTTTTTTCTTTGGTTTTGTAACAAGAACGACAACTGATAGGTGGAAATGTTCTTGATAATAAGATTTTGATCAATGCAACCAGTAGTGACGAAATCCAAACTTTGGAAAACAATATAGTTACTATCATAAGATGAATCACACAACTGAAGAATGTTCCTCCAAACATGAATTTCCCCCTTGGCACAAGGAAAGAAATGAACATGTGATTAATAGCACTATATCAGAGAACAATTTAAAGACCATTGATAACAGAAGCAGTGAAACCATTTTGTCCAGCCAAAATAACAAACAATAGGAAAGTACACAATTTACAAAGGATCAAATACAACAAATATTAAAGATGCTGCAAGAATCCAAAGATGATTCTAGTCATAAAGTCAACCGCCTAATTCGTGAGACAATTGCTAAATTTGATCAAGAAGGTAACCACACTTCCAGTTTTTGGATTCTTGATACCGGTACCACTAATCATGTGACCTATAATGTTTCTAATTTTACTAGTTTCTATAGAATTAAATCTGTACCAGTAAACTTGCCTAATGGATCTCTCATGTTATAGCAAACCATGTTGGTATAGTCAGTTTATCAAATTTCTTAGTTCTATATAATGTTCTTTATACACCTAAATTTTGTTGAACATAGTTAAAAATATCTCTGTTTGATTAAATCTCCGAAAAAGTATATTTTATTTCAGAAGCAAATTTAGGCTTTATAGCCTTACAAAAATAGTTGCAATACCCATTATCAGAAGCAAGTAGTTCGTGGGTAGTTTCCTAAACTCATGGGCTAGATTTTAGCACTAGATTCCTAAGAAATAGGTCAACATTTGACCACATTATTTGAATAGAACAGAAAACATCTAATTGAAACAAAAACTAACTTAACATTAAAATTACTAACAATCCCTCCCTTAAACTAGATGCAACAGCATATAGTTTAATTCTGAAGCTTCCATCATGCTTAACATCTTCCGCAACTTTAAAAATTGCTCTAACTTAAGTGGCTTAGTTATTGTATCTGCAACTTGAATATGTGAGCTGCAGTAATTCAGCTTAATAGTTTCATCTTTCACCAAGTCTCTTAAAAAATGAAATTTAATGCCTATATGTTTGCTCCTCCCATGAAACACTGGATTCTTTTGATAATTGTATAGTTGAATTGTTGTCACAAAGAAATAGTGTGTCCTTCTGTTCTTCAAAACTCAACTTCTCCAACACCCTTTGAACCCAAATACAATGACATGCACAGGAAGCAACAACTATATACTCCGCTTTTGTGGTGGATAAGGTGACTACTGGTTGTTTCTTGGAGGACCAAGAAACTACTCCTACACCAAGTAGAAATACAGAACCAGAAGTACTTCTTCGATCATTTACATCCCTTGCAAAATCATTGTCCGAATATGCCACAACCTTTGCGTTTTCCCCCTTTTTGTAGTAGATGCCTAGTTCAATTGTTCCTTTCAAGTACCTTAATAGTCTCTTGGCTGCAAACCAGTGAGATTCAGTGGGACTTGACATGAATCTGCTGATCAAGCTTACTCCATACATCAAATCTGGTCTAGTTGTAGTCAAATACATAAGACTGCCAACTATTTGTTTGAACAAAACTGGATCTACGTTAATCTCTGTATCATTTTTTGATAATCTGGTGCCAAGAACAATAGGATTCTTTACTGCATTGCAGTTTTCCATGTCAAACCTGGATAGTACTTCTTGAGCATATTTCCGCTGACATATAAAGATTCCTCTTGAGTTCTGCATAACTCCAATACCAAGGAAATACCACATTTTTCCTAAATCTCACTCCTTTGTTTTTGTAAACAATATATGTTCACAAAGACATCTATCAAAACCATTTCGAACAAAATAGGCTTCTATCTTGTTAAACCAAGCTCTCGGTGCTTGTTTAAGCCCATAAAGTGCCTTTTTAAATTTGTACACTTTCTTTTCTTCACCCTCTTTCACAAAACCTTTGGGTTGCTGCACATAGATCTCCTCGTCAAGTTCACCATGAAGGAAGGCACTTTTTACATCTAGTGAAAAAACATTTCAGCTACATTGTGCTGATATAGCCAATATTAAGTGAATGGTGTCAAGCCTGGCCACCAGAGCAAAAACTTCTGTGTAATCCACTCCATATTGTTGAACATACCCTTTCGCTACTAGCTTGGCTTTGAACTTGTCTACTTCTCCAGTCTCTTTAAATTTGGTTTTGAATATCCATTTCACTTCAATTGGTTTTACTCCCCTTGACAGATTAGTTAGCTCTCATGTCATGTTCTTCTCTATTGATTCCAGTTCTTTCATCATTTCATTTCTCCACTTCTCACTCTTGATAGCTTCCTCAAATGAAATTGGATCATCCTCGATGACCATCATTACATTTAGGTCATTATCATCTGATAGACCCTCTCCTTTTTCGTAGTCTATCATCCAAGTTGGTTCTCTCCTGTTCCTTCTAACCCTCCCTACAACTGGAGCCTTAAGATAAATATTAGTACCTGCAGATCTATTTTCAGCATCCTCATTTTGATTTTCAGTTTCTTAAGCACCAGTATTCTCCATAATATCCTTAGAATTTTCTTCGGGAACACTCACATACTCTTCATTATCTCCACACTCCAAGATCTCCGATTGATGTTCTTCCCTATTTTGCTTCCAATTCCAACCCTTTTGTTCCTCAAAAAACCCATCTTTGCTGATTAAAATCCTTTTATTGATAGGGTCAAACAGCCGATATGCCTTTGATTCATCACTTACTCCTAAAAGAACACATTTCTTACTTTTGTCATCCAGTTTTACTCGGGGCTGATCTGGTATATGGACATGAGCTAAACATCAAAATACGCGAAAGTATCTACAGTTGGCTTTTCTCCACTCCATGCTTCTTCGGGAGTTTTGTCTTGTATAGCAGTTGTAGGACTCCTGTTGAAAATGTGAGCACACCACCTTGTAGCTTTAGGCCAGAATATTTTGGGAACTTGTTTTCCAATCAGCATAGAACGCACCATGTTCATAATTGTTCTATTCTTCATCTCTACAACTCCATTCTGTTGTGGTGTGTAGGCTGTTGTTAGTTGCCTACGTATACCATGGCTGTTACAAAATTCATCAAATTCTTTTGAAATAAATTCGCCTCCTCTGTCTGTTCTCAAACAACCAATGTTTACACCAATTTCTTTTTCCACCAGCACCTTGAACCTTTTAAAGAGTGAAAAGGTTTCTGATTTTTCATTTAAGAAATAAAGCCAGGTTTTGCGGGAGAAATCATCTATGAAACTCAAAAGATACCTCTTATTGCTACTTGACATTGGTTTGATAGGGCCACATAAATCTGCATGTACAAGTTGAAGCTTATTTGATGCTCTCCATACACTTTTCTTAGGTATAGACTTTCGGTGATGCTTCACAGCCAAACAGTGCGTACAGAGTTCTCCTGAAACTGCGATAGTAGGCAGTCCATTCACCATTTGTTTAAAAGAAAGTGTCTTCAAGCCACTGTAGCTTAGGTGTCCAAATCGCTTGTGCCAAAGCTGTGAACTTCCCTGTTGTTCTATTTGAGAGCTCGTCGAATTCAATGTTGCCTTGGTAGCAGTCAGTACAAACATCCTATTTCCCCTCATATCTATCTCCATAATATGCCCTCTTTTAGGATGAGAAAATTTACACTTCCAATTCTGAATCAGTATAGACAAGCCTTTCTCTTGGAATTGTCCTATGCTTAGTAAGTTGTTCTTGAATTTTGGAACATAAAACACGTGCGAAATTACGTGTGTGACTCCATTAACATTTAATCGGACACTTACTTTCCCCATTATAGCTATGCACATGTCATTGCCAAGTTTTACTTCATGCCGAAAGTTCTCATCTAACTCTGAGAACCAGTTTTTATTACCACTCATGTGGTTACTACACCCAAAGTCTAAAAACCATTCCTCTTCCTTTCCTTGCTTAAAATCAAGGTACGCCATTAGTAAGAACTCATCCTCCTGATCTACCTTGTCTTCCACTTCTGCATAATTCATATTTTTCTCCCAAGTAGGACATTCATATTGAAAATGTCCAAGTTTGTGGCACCTGAAACATTCAATTTTAGCTTTATTGAATGACTGTCTTCCTCTTCCTCTTGCTCTTCCTCTACCTCGTCCTCTACCTCTTCTATCTTCATGTGTAATTTGTAGTGCTTGTTCCACCTCTTCATGACCCATCATCATTTGTTCATGAACTAAAAGACTGCTCTATAGTTCATCAATTGTCATAGTATCCAAGTTATTGGATTCTTCAATCGAGCACACAACATAATTAAATTTAGGAATCATGGACCGCAATATTTTTGTAGCAATAATGTGCTCTCGCATGCTTTCTCCACACGCCTTCATATTTTTGGCAATTTTCAAAGTGCGGGCAAAGTATGAATTCACGGTTTCATCTTCCTTCATTTGCAATAGTTCAAAATCTCTACGCAAGGCTTGTAATTGTGCCCTTTTCACTCTTGTGGAACCTTGAAATTTCTACTTCATTGAGTCCCAAATGTCCTTGGACGTCTCATCATTGAGGATGGTATCTAAAATCTCACGATTAATGGCTTGATAGAGATAGTTCTTTATCTTCAAGTCCTTCATGTGTTGTTCTTCCATGGCCTTGAGTTCAGTTTCTGATGCAGTTGTTTTATCAGGAACAATTGGGATTCCTCGTTTAACCAAATGCCAATACTCCTTAGAACGAAGGAAATTTTTCATGAGTTTTACCCAATGATCATAATGCCCATCAAACCGAGGGATTGCAGGCTGCACATATTTGTTGTTTGAATATGCTATTTTTTTCTCTCACTCTCACAACTGTTTGATTTCTCACACTCTGAAGTGGATCACACACTCACAACTATTGCTTTCAGACTCAGTTATGTTCTGGATCAGGCCCCTGTGACGGGGCTCTGCTACCAATTGTTGAACATAGGTTAAAATATCTCTGTTTGATTAAATCTCCAAAAAAGTATATTTTATTTCATAAGCAAACATTAGGCTTTATAACCTTACAAAAACAGTTGCAGTACCCACTATCAGAATCAAGTAGTTCGTGGGTAATTTCCTAAACTCATGGGCTAGATTTTAGCACTAGATCCCTAAGAAATAGGTCAACATTTGACCACATTATTTGAACAGAACAAAAAAAATATTTAATTGGAACAGAAATTAACTTAACATTAAAATTGCTAACAAATTTTGCTTTAATATGATATTTGTACAATGCCTAACCAATTCTCTCAACTATCAATTAACCTTTTCCCATAAGCATTGTCATATATAGGATATAATATCAATGAAGATAATTGGAGAAGCTAAATATTTCATTGAAACATGCAAAAGGAACATCAGCAATGCAACAACTAAGATTAGTAATCGAGAGAACAAGTCTAACCTTTGGCACAAAAGGCTTGTACATCCTTCAGATAGAATTCTGCAATACATGAGTAATTCATTTCGTTATATCCACATAACAAATAGTAATATGTGAATCTTATCATTTTGGAAAACAACAAAAATTATCTTTTACTGTTACTAATTCCAGATCTTTACATCGTTTTAAACTTATCCATATTGACATATGGAGACCTCTTGTTAATCCTTCTATTCATGGTAACAATTATTTTCTCACCATTGTAAATGATCATAATAGGTTCACATAAATTTACTTAATGAAATAAAAATTTGAAACAAGACTAGTCGTAGACAAATTTATCACTTTGATTCATAATATTTTAATACCAAAATAAAAATAATTAAGTTAGATAATGGCAAAAAATTTGTCTATAAAGAATTATATGATAAATATGATATTATCCATCAAACTTGTTACAATGAGACTCCACAATAAAAATTTATTGTTAAAAAAAAGTATAATTACATACTCAAATTTTACAAGAATTTTTTTTATTTCAGTGTAATATCTCTATAATCTTCTAGTCCTATATAATTTGTCATGAATTTTTCTTATAAACAGAATTCCCTCCATTATTACTGGTAATAATGTCTTATAAAAAATAATACTATTTATTAATATCATAATATTATTATAATTACAATGAATACTTTTTATTATTAATTTATTTTATTATTATAATAAAATTTAAATTGTATAATGAAATAGGACTTCATTAATAAAACTGAAATCCTAACTCTTCATAGCACTTTAGTTGTATCAATAACTTCACTTTAATTTAAAAATAAATAAAATTGTTTATAAATAAGACTTTTTACAATAAAATTGTTTTTTTAAATAAAACTTCCTCACTTTTAATTTCACTCATTTTACTATTTGAAAAAATCACATCAATTTAATTAAAAAAACCATATATTTACTATTTAGGTCACATTACATTACTGCAATCTGACATGAATTCCAGCCACTTTTTATATAGACTTAATAGATGAAGTTGTTTTATTTATTATATTTTTTAAAATATATTTTATAAATACTTATTATTATTTTAATAAGAAAAATAGAAAAATAAATATTATTTTTAAAATAATATTAATAATTTTATTTATTATTAATAATTTTTTAATTTTATTTATTTATTATTATCATTATAAAAATATCATAATTGATAACCATTATAGTCAGAATAATTATAGCTATATTAAATTAAAAAAATAATACTTCAATTTAAAAATTATTATTTTTTGTTTGTTTTCTCTTATTTTTATGAAGAATTTTATACTTTTTATTTATTTCTTCTCCCACATTTACAAATATAGACAAAATAATTACCCATAAATTTTTTCCTTTCTTTCTTTATCTACAGTAAATACCCAAAAAGCAATAATCGCATCGCTCAAAAGTTCCAATAGTTTATATTGTACCCTCGGCAGCATCAAGAAAACCCAAATTCCCATTCTTTGAAGAACAAAAAGGAAAATAAAAACCACAGAGCAAAAACAGAGAAGCCATGAGAAGAAGAGGCAGTGTTCTTCTTAGCCTCTCTTTTTCTCTGCTCTCTCCGGCCAAGCGCAACCGTTTAGCAAAATCATCACCAGCCACTTCTTTATTTCGAAGTAGCAACACATTCTCAACCTCTTCCTCCTCCGTATCTCCTCCTATTGAAGAACCAAAGACTTCATCGTCCAAGTCCCAAAGGGATTCACTGATTTTGGAACAGTTCAAGCAAAGAAAACTCATAGGGTCCTCAAAAGACTCAAAGGGTACCCGTCAAGTGGGTTCAACTTCAGTGCCGTTAAGTTCAGATGCTAATATTGAGAAGGTGGTCCAAAAGGGTGTGCAGAATGAGAATGAACCCACCATGGTGGTTAGAAGTTTGAAGGAGTTGGCTGTGAGCGAGGAGCTAGCTGAGGTCATGGAGGAGATTGGGGAGTTTGTTCCTAGTGAGATACAGTGTGTGGTTATTCCTGCTATCTTGGAAGGGAAGAGTTTGTTATTGAGTTCACCATCTGAACCTGACAGAACTTTGGCCTTCTTGTTGCCCCTTATTCAGGTTAGTTTAATTCTGTTAATTTTTCTTCCATGGTTTTGACTTTTCAGCCTTAGTAACAACTTCCTTCAGATGGGTCAATACAAGGTACTGGAATTTGGGAATGCATTCACTTTGCAAGCTGGCTTAAATTTTTGTAGTTTGGTTATTTTTGTTTCTTTGGTATTTCACTTAGTGGATATGACTATTGTTGTTGTGTTGTCTTATTTATCTGGTATTGGTATGGGTTTCAGTTTGATAGGAAAAACTGGAATTTTGTTACTTAGAAAGCTATGTCTAAAGAAATTGGTTTCTACCTAACCATGTTATAGCATGGAAGGATTCTTGTATGTCTGATCTATTGGAACTCTGTTATATAAATTGATTGTTGACTTGAGAATTCCACCAAGAGAAAACAAATTTCCAAAATCAACTTATTATGATCGAATTAGTGATTTATCTTAGAGTCATTGTATTGAATTAAAGTATAATATGTCTTCATTTCAAGTGTTTTCTTATGTCAACTTTACAAATCGGTAGCATTTGTGGAAACCTAAAAACTAAAACTGCAACATGAATATGATATTAGCATGCTTGTTTGTTTTATTTACTTGTATGTCAAAATTGGTAAATAGATGGAGCACAAATTTGAGAGGAAAGAAGATTACTACTAAAACATATGACATTGTATAGGAAGGTCAGAACTGAGTCCTAATATCGTTTTCTATGAAACACAATCTTGTGAGAATATAATTAGAAAATAGGGTTTCTTACAAAGCAAATTTAAACCTATCTCAGTCTTACAAAACTAATTTCAAAGTTAAAAGTTTGTAGTCAATATTCATAATCGATGTGGCATTTTCAATAGATTGAATAATTTAGTATTTATGAAGTTAGTGACATACTTATTTGTATTCATTTTCATCACATCAACACAAGTGATGACAAATGTTATCTACTTCTGTTCTGTTCCTTCGATGTTTATTATTTCCTTTACAAAAAAATGGATTAAATAAGTGATCTTGTCAGCTGCTAAGACGGGATAGAGAGTTGCTTGGTTCAAATTCTAAACATCCGCAAGCCATCGTGGTTTGTGCTACGGAGGAGAAAGCTGCACAGGTGACCCAATTTCTACTACGTACTATCATCATCTTGTTTATTTAGTTCTGTAAAGTACCTTCCCAGAATTTATGAATTGATCTTGTTCCTTTCAAAATTTATTGTCATTGCAGTGCTTCAATGCTGCAAAATATATCATCCATGGCACAAAATTGAAGTCTGAGAAGGATTGTGCTGCACCTGATAATGGGCAGTCACAAGCCTCAATTGGTCTAATGATTGGAACTCCTTGTGAGATTCTTCAATACATTGAAGAGGGGAGCATTGTTCCTTCGGAAATAAGATACTTGGTTAGTAAGTTGTATCACTTATAATATTTGTGAGAGAATCTATGTAGAGGTTTTCAAGTTACCAGTTGTTGGGAGCTCCTGTCATTTATGACACTACTCTTTTTCATGCTTCTTGAGTAGGTGTTGGATGAGGCAGATTGCATGCTTGGTAGTGGCCTTGGTCCTGAAATCCATAAAATTCTCAGACCATTACAAGATCATGAATCAAAATCTGCTGTCAAAAGATTACAAACTATTTTGGCCATTGCAACCATGGCTGAGGTATGATGATCAATTGGGTTGTTTTAGTATTTGAACTCTTGCATGAAGGTAACAGGCTTAGACCTCTATCATAATACTGGATATGTTTCTGATTTATCTTTTTCCATATGACAGGTTTTGGGTGAACAATCCCCCATTGTAAAGCATCTTGAGTGCCATCATGCGGGAGATATTTCTGCAATGTCTTTAGAAATGGAACAAACAGAAGTCTTTCATTTCATAGAGTCTCTTCATGCTCTTAGGAAAAAAGTGGCAGAGGCCATGGATTCCCTTTTGCAGCAACAGTAACATCTTGGTGTACAATTTTCCAGACACGGAACAAAAGAAAAGGCAAAATAGGTTTTATGATCTTTCTTATAGCAACTAACTGTTAAGTTGGTTGTGCCTTTGAATGTTATTATGATGTACTTCTAACATTGAAGCACCAAATAGCAAGCTTTCTTATTATCATATTAACAAAATCCTAGTATGGGTGAGTTGTAAATAAGAAGATTACGCATTCATATTTACGATAGAATTAACTGGAGTGGCAAGAATTCCACATTCTTCAGTTTTAATTTCTTTTTATGTTTATAAACGAATGAGGTTCAAGTTTGAAATTTTGAGCTTTCAGTTTGTCAATTGCAGTTTCTCCTATTCTTCAAAAACATCGACTGTACTACCCCATTAGAGCACACGACTCCTACCCCCATCAAAGTACTAAGTATTCCAACAATGAATAATCATTTTCATCCCCTTCTCGTCAACCGCCACATGGATTTCCTTATCAACTCATCATAAAAAATAGTGGAAGCAGGAATCACTTTGTACACATGACGAAGTGCAGCAGCATTATCATGGCACTAGAGTGAGTAGTTTCTATTTGTGTGTCAATTTATGAATTTATTCTACAATTTTATTTTAATAAAAAATTAAACAACTGTCATACTCAAATTTTTCTGAAACTTTGGGAAAATTGTACTTTCACATTAAATTTCCATACAACTTTCTCATACAAGGTAGCATAATCCAATTATCCAATTTCTACATCACATATTTGATAAACAATCATTTATTTGGTACATATCACACTTCCACGTATAATAATAATTTTATCAAACATTTGGTTTGAGTAAAAAAAAATTCTATTAATTTTCCATACCTCTAAATTTTTCTTTTTTTTTTTATTTTTTTTTTTAATTTGAACTGAGTTAAGATGTTCTGTCTTACTTTAAAAATTTCTAAATATAAAACTCTCTAAGTCACTATATATCTAAACTTATATATATTTTTAAATTGAACAAAAAATTTGAATTCCTAAATATTTTGAATATATTGATCTAAAAATTAAGAAAACTTAAAATTTATTTAAAATAAAATTTTATTTAGATAAAATTGATTTACTATTTACGAATTTTCATATAAGTATCTTCAACCAAAAGAAAGATGAATATAATTTTTAGAGAAAATTTAAAGAATTTTGAATTAGATTTAGATTTAAGATTTTTGAGAATTGAGGAGAAAAAAAAAAGTCTATTTATACATTTCTACCCAACCCAAAAGAATTAGATCTAAGATTCATCCATTAATATAATTAGTGTGGTCCTTACAAGTTTTTTTTAACTTTATTAATCTATAATTATTCATTGTTGCATATATTAAAATTAGAGTAATATATAAATTATTTTTATTTAGGTATCCAATAATTTCTTTTAAATATAGTATCTAATAAATTAAATATTTGTTTAAAATATGTAATGATCATGTGATAGTTCTAGTAAGGTAGTGATTTAAGTAATGAAAGGTGAAAGTGTTTGGTAAAGTTTTAAAAAGGATTATAAATAGAAAAATTTAACCTTTCAACCTTCATTATTTCAAAGTTCACTATCTTCCTAGAAATTTTCCTCTAAACCCTTTCTACCTTCTCTCTAAACTTTTTCCTTCATCTTTCATCTCTTTCAAGATTCAAACACACTTTTGTGAAACTCTTGAGGAGTAGAGCATTTCAAATCGATTAGAATCTTCGTTTAGGTAAGTTTTCTATGCTCTATTTCGTTTAGGGTTTAAGTTGGGGCGATTGGATTTGGGTCCTTCAAACCCTTGCATGTGGCAATCCTTGGTCTTCTTTTACTCTATGTGAGAGGATTTTTGTGGTAATGGGTTGAATTTGTTGTTTAGGCACTCATAGAGTACTTTGAAGCATTTGGAAGTTTGCTCAAGGGGGGAACTGCAATATGTTTCTAGGAAATTTTGAGGTAAGGGAAACTAGTCTCTTGTGTGTTCTTTAGCTTGAAATTGATATTTGAACTATGAAATTAATAGTTTTTGAGAATTTGGAGATTTGATAATTTTATGCCTCTTTTGTGAGTGATTATGTGTTGAAATGAAATTGTTAGTGATTATAAAGTTATAATTGTTGAATTGAGCCTGGAATGTGTTGAATGTGTGATTTTGTTGATGAAATTGGTACTGGTATAAGGAGTTGAAACATTGTTTTAATCTGTGAGATTGTATGAGAATTTGGGGCAAAAAGGAGGAAATGGTGTGTAGATGATACTTTGAGTTACTTCCATCATTTGATTGAAAATGTACAGTTTAGACCATTTGGAAAGTCCTTAGATGTGTAGAAATGAAATTTGAGCCGCCAAGTAAATCAAAGCTATTTCTCTGCATAATCTATTCTCTGTAGAAAATTCACCGAGTGCACCCAATTTCGCTCAACGGAATGACTTAAAAAAAAATTCGCTAAGCCCCGTGATAAGTTAGTCAGTCGTGATAAGACCCGTGGTCCTGCTTTGATATATGGATGGCGTGCTGCGGTGAAACAAACCAATTAGTCGGTCGTTATAAGACCCGTGGTCCATGTTTTGATATATCAAGTACTAGTCTTAGATGTCTGAAATCTATATGGTCTTTCAGAAGGCATTAGTCTTGACTGTGATGTGTGAATTTGATTATGTGTAAAGTTTTAGGTAGGCCCTTACACTTGGTTGTGATTGTAGTAAATATCTTGTGTAATTTATTAAAATTATGCATGTTCTTTTGTATTATTAGCTTACCCTACTTATTTGTTGTCTTTGTTTGATTGTTATGATCGTGTACCTTGCACGGAAGCAAGTGTTAAGTTAAGAGAGGATTTCTTAACCAGAACGTTATTTTGAAAATGTAATAAAATTAGTATTATAAAATATTAAGATGTTTGAATAAAATATTTGTTTATATTTTTTTTTAAATATCTTAAATATTTTTTATATTTTGTTTTTTACTTCCTATTTTTTTTTATAACAATTGATATGTTAATAGATGATAATAGATGATGAAAGAAATTTAATATTAATTACTTTTCAACACATAAAATGAGGAAAACAAGTCAACATAATGAAAATGGTTAATTTATTATGTACCTAATATAAAAAAAATTTATTAGATATTAATAATATATATATATATATATTAAAAAATATCTCTAATAAGAATAATACATATTCAAGATGTTTTTCATATTAAAAATACTAAATTTCATTTTATCGTGCAATTTAAGTTTGAACATAATATCGATATTATACTCAAATTCTCTTGGAACTTCTAAGACCCTTATATTTTTTATTCACCAAATCCAACCCTTTATCCATTTATAAAACATATATGCTACATCTATTTACAGTTTTACTACCAAAATATATAAATCATAACTACTTATTATTATAGTAATATCTAAAAAAATGATTAATGTTATTTTAGTCAAAATAATACTAGTAAAAAAATATAATATAAATAGATTAAGTTGAGAGAAAAATAAATAAATAAATAAATATAATTAACCTTTATTCAAGATTTGAATTTAAATAATTAACACCAAATAAAAATTTATAAATAATTATATTTAAATTTCAAAATTTAAGATAAAGGAACATTACAATATAAAAAGAGAATCTTAATAAAAAAAAATGAAAATAATTAATAAAAAAATATTCTTATCATAAAAAGTAAAAGTTCATGTTAGTCCCTTTAATTGCATTATGACTTCAAATATATTTTTAAGCCATAACGTTTGAGTCCAAACATAGCATAGAAAATATTTCATTATAATATTTTTTAAAAAATTATATAATCAATTAATTGGAAATCATAGTAGGTATGATTTTAACATCGTTAGAGCCTTATTTCTCAAAAAGAAAATGTGATCAAACATGTCTTCCAATTCTAAACTTTTATATAATAGTTATCTAAAAAATTATCAATGTCCATATCTTAGATTATAATTACAATAATATAATTACAAAAAGAAAATTATTTACATGCTTTTTATGTTTTCAATTTCAACTAATATAATACTTGAATTAAATTCTTTTTATAAGTTCTAACATTTTGAAACCATATTTATAAAAAGATAATTTCATCTTTAAATATTGTTCTTCGATTAAAAAAACATGGCCTTTGCAGGTCTCAAACCTGCAACCTTCACATTATTAGCATGACCCTCTAACCAACTGAGCTAATAGGCCACATATTTACAACTTTTCAAATAATGTACACTTCATTCTAACAATATGCATCATGTATTCAAAACTTGCCGATGGTGCAGCTAGAAGAAGAAGAATCACTCTTACGTCTATACTCGCAAAAAGTTCATTGTAAAACTACTCCCTCAACTCACTTCCACTAGTACATTGCCTTCATTCACCATGTAACAATCTATATCAATAGACAAATAATAACTCTTCAAGGGGCTCTTCAACACCGGCACAGTATTCCCACGCACTAGCATTCAACATTGCATGCACTTGTAAAATTGATAATGCTTAATGTAGAACTTGTATTAGGCAATCCTCTTATTTCTTCAAGTGACTCCAACTATTCACATGCTACCAAGTGAGAATATTATGGGAAAAACCATTTTCGATGTGACTTTTGGAAATTCTGAGTTGCAATCGTCTCCTTCTTTCTTCGAAAATTAGCTCGAATCACATGAAATAAACAAGTTTCAGCCCTCAAATTCGTCCCCTTGCATTCTCTTGAATGGAAAAATCTACTAATCCACACACTATAAAAGTAAAATTTGGATTCATCAATATTAATGATTTCCAATAAAACTTAAAAATCATGTTTGCCTCATTTCATATAATTAATATAACTCATTAGAAAAACTTTGATAGGATAATAGCTTTTAACCTTTGGTTTATTTGCATGCTTTTTATGTTTTCAATTTCAACTAATATAATACTTGAATTAAATTCTTTTTATAGGTTCTAACATTTTGAAACCATATTTATAAAAAGATAATTTTATATTTAAATATTGTTTTTTGATTAAAAAAATATGGCCTATGCAGGTCTCAAACCTGCGACCTTCGCATTATTAGCACAACGCTCTAACCAACTGAGCTAATAGGCCACATATTTACAACTTTTCAAATAATCTACACTTCATTCTAACAATATGCATCATGTATTCAAAACTTGCCGATGGTGCAACTAGAAGAAGAAGAATCACTCTTACGTCCATACTTGCAAATTGTTCAATGTAAAACTACTCCCTCAACTCACTTCCACTAGTACATTGCCTTCATTCACCATGTAACAATCTGTATTAATAGGCACATACCAACTCTTCAAGGAGCTCTTAAACACCGACACAAACCAACTCTTCAAGGGGCTCGTCAACACCGGCACATTATTTCCATACACTAACATTTAACTCTGCGTGCACTCGTAAGACTGATAACGCTTAATGCAGAACTTGTATTGGGAAATCATCTTATTTCTTCACGTGACTCCAACTATTCAATGCCCATGCTACCAACTAAGAATATTATGGGAAAAATCATTTGTCGATGTGACTTTCGCAAATTCTGAGTTGCAATCGTCTCCTTCTTTCTTGGAAAATTAGCTCAAATCACATGAAATAAACAAGTTTCAGCCCTCAAATTCGTCCCCTTACATCCTCTTGAATAGAAAAATCTACTAATCCACACACACTATAAAAGTAAAATTCGGATTCATCAATATTAATGATTTCAAATAAAACTTTAAAATGATGTTTGTTTTAAAATATGTTTCTTATAAATAGAGTGTAAGCCCTCATTTCATATAATTAATATAACTCATTAGAAAAACTTTGATGGGATAATAGTTTTTAATCTTTGGTTTATTTACATGCTTTTTATGTTTTCAATTTCAACTAATATAATACTTGAAAATTAAATTCTCTTTATAGGTTCTAACATTTTGAAAACATATTTATAAAAAGATAATTTTATCTTTAAAATTGTTCTTCGATTAATAAAATATGGCCTATGCAGGTTCAAGACCTGCGACCTTCGCGTTATTAGCACGATGCTCTAACCAACTGAGCTAATAGGCCACACATTTCCAAATTTTAAAATAATCTACACTTCATTATAACAATATGCATCATGTATTCAAAACTTGTCGATGATGCAGCTAGAAGAAGAAGATTCACTCTTACGTCCATACTCGCAAATTGTTCAATGTAAAACTACTCCCTCAACTCACTTCCACTAGTACATTGCCTTCATTCACCATGTAACAATCTGTATTAATAGGCACATACCAACTCTTCAAGGGGCTCTTAAACACCGACACATACCAACTCTTCAAGGGGCTCTTAAACACCGACACATACCAACTCTTCAAGGGGCTCTTCAACACCGGCACATTATTCGCATATACTAACATTTAACTCTACGTGCACTCGTAAGGATGATAACGCTTAATGCAGAACTTGTATTGGGAAATCCTCTTATTTATTCACGTGACTCCAACTATTCAATGGACATGCTACCAACTGAGAATATTATGGGAAAAAACCATTTATCGATGTGAGTTTCGGAAATTTTGAGTTGCAATGGTCTCCTTCTTTCTTGGAAAATTAGCTCAAATCACATAAAATAAACAAGCTTTAGCCCTCAAATTCGTCCCCTTGCATCCTCTTGAATAGAAAAATCTACTAATCCACACTAACTATAAAAGTAAAATTCGAATTTATAAATATTAATGATTTCCAATAAAACTTTAAAATGATGTTTGTTTTAAGATATATTTCTTATAAATAGAGTGTAAGCCTCATTTCATATAATTAATATAACTCATTAGAAAAACTTTGATAGGATAATATGTTTTAATCTTTGGTTTATTTGCATGCTTTTTATGTTTTCAATTGCAACTAATATAATACTTGAAAATTAAATTCTTTTTATAGGTTCTAACATTTTGAAACCATATTTATAAAAAGATAATTTTATCTTTAAAATTGTTCTTCAATTAAAAAAATATGGCCTATGCAGGTATCGAACCTACGACCTTCGCGTTATTAGCACGACGCTCTAACCAACTGAGCTACTAGGCCACACATTTGCAATTTTTTAAATAATTTACACTTCATTCTAACAATATGCATCATGTATTCAAAACTTGCCGATGATGCAGCTAGAAGAATAAGATTCATTCTTACGTCCATACTCGCAAATTGTTCAATGTAAAACTACTCCCTCAACTCACTTCCACTAATACATTGCCTTCATTCACCATGTAACAATATGTATTAATAGGCACATACCAACTCTTCAAGGGACTCTTAAGCATCGACACATACCAACTCTTCAAGGGGCTCTTCAACACCGGCACATTATTCCCATACACTAGCATTTAACTCTGCGTGCACTCGTAAGGCTGATAACGCTTAATGCAGAACTTGTATTGGGAAATCCTCTCATTTCTTCACGTCACTCCAACTATTCAAAGCACATGCTACCAACTGAGAATATTATGGGAAAAAACCATTTATCGATGTGAGTTTCGGAAATTTTGAGTTGCAATGGTCTCCTTCTTTCTTGGAAAATTAGCTCAAATCACATAAAATAAACAAGCTTCAGCCCTCAAATTCGTCCCCTTGCATCCTCTTGAATAGAAAAATCTACTAATCCACACTAACTATAAAAGTAAAATTCGGATTTATCAATATTAATGATTTCAAATAAAACTTTAAAATGATGTTTCTTTTAAGATATATTTCTTATAAATAGAGTGGAAGCCTCATTTCATATAATTAATATAACTCATTAGAAAAACTTTGATAGGATAATAGGTTTTAATCTTTGGTTTATTTGCATGCTTTTTATGTTTTCAATTGCAACTAATATAATACTTGAAAATTAAATTCTTTTTATAGGTTCTAACATTTTGAAACCATATTTATAAAAAGATAATTTTATCTTTAAAATTGTTCTTCAATTAAAAAAATATGGCCTATGTAGGTCTCAAACTTGCGACCTTCGCGTTATTAGCACGACGTTCTAACCAACTAAGCTAATAGGCCACACATTTGCAACTTTTCAAATAATTTACACTTCATTCTAACAATATGCATCATGTATTCAAAACTTGTCGATGATGCAGCTAGAAGAATAAGATTCATTCTTACGTCCATACTCGCAAATTGTTCAATGTAAAACTACTCCCTCAACTCACTTCCACTAATACATTGCCTTCATTCACCATGTAACAATATGTATTAATAGGTACATACCAACTCTTCAAGGGGCTCTTAAGCACCGACACATACCAACTCTTCAAGGGGCTCTTCAAAACCGGCACATTATTCCCCTACACTAGCATTTAACTCTGCGTGCACTCGTAAGGCTGATAACGCTTAATGCAGAACTTGTATTGGGAAATCCTCTCATTTCTTCACATCACTCCAACTATTCAATGCACATGCTACCAACTGAGAATATTATGGGAAAAAATATTTGTCGATGTGACTTTCAGAAATTCTGAGTTGCAATGGTCTCCTTCTTTCTTGGAAAATTAGCTCAAATCACATGAAATAAACAAGCTTCAGCCCTCAAATTCGTCCCCTTACATCCTCTTGAATGAAAAAATCTACTAATCCACACACACTATAAAAGTAAAATTCGGATTCATCAATATTAATGATTTCCAATAAAACTTTAAAATGATGTTTGTTTTAAAATATTTTTCTTATAAATCGAGTGTTAGCCCTCATTTCATATAATTAATATAACTCATTAGAAAAACTTTGATAGGATAATAGTTTTTAATATTTGGTTTATTTGCATACTTTTTATGTTTTCAATTTCAACTAATATAATACTTGAAAATTAAATTCAATTTATAGGTTCTAGCATTTTGAAACCATATTTATAAAAAGATAATTTTATCTTTATAATTGTTTTTCAATTTAAAAAATATGGCCTATGCAGGTTGCGACCTTCGCGTTATTAGCACGACGCTCTAACCAACTGAGCTAATAGGCCACACATTTGCAACTTTTCAAATAATCTACACTTCATTCTAACAATATGCATCATGTATTCAAAACTTGCCAATGATTCAACTAGAAGAAGAACATTCACTCTTACGTCCATACTCGCAACTTGTTCAATGTAAAACTACTCCCTCAACTCACTTCCACTAGTACATTGCCTTCATTCACCATGTAACAATCTGTATTAATAGGCACATCCCAACTCTTCAAGGGCTCTTAAACACCGACATATTATTCCCATGTTATCAAGTGGCATCAAGAGGGGGGGTGAATTGATGTTAAAGTTAAACCCTTTTAAATTTTTCCTAAAAAAAATTCCTCTTGATATTAATTTGTCTTAGCAGATAAATAAAAACGCAACGGAAAATTAAAGAGGATAAGGGAAAGAAGAAAAACACCCAGAATTTATACTGGTTCGGGTTAACACTTTTAACCCTACATCCAGTTCCCAAATCACCTCAATCCGAGATGATCTCCCAATCTTATATTTTAATTTTTCACAAATTACAACCACCAATTACTAGTGAAACATGTAAAACGGAAAATTAAAATTCTCACAATCTCTTGAACCCACAAGAGAATTCCCACCCTTCCTTGAGTCCCACAAGGAAGTGAAACCCTTCCTTGAATCACACAAGGAGGAAAAACTTACCTCCTCTGAACAGCCTCAGAGGAAGATCAGAAAATGAAAAATAAATATCACCTGTACTGTGAAGATATCAAAGTGTGGCACTGCTCTGCTCAGGATTTCTTAAAAATCCTTCAAAGATGATTTCTTCTGAAAACAATATTCTCCTTTTCAAAAATAATAAATTTTTTTTGGCACAGTTTAGGAGAGAAAGAAAAAATAAGAGAGAGATGGATTTTTTTTTTTTTGATGTATTCTAAAAAGCTTATTAAATAATAAAAGATAGAAGAATAATATCTGTTGTTTTAATTCAAAATTTGATACACAAAATCACTCTCCAACGTTCAGAAAATCATATAAAAGATACTCAAATATTTTCGGAGGATTCTGTGCAACGTTCATAATTTTCGAAAATCTACGAACATAATCGATTATCTTAAGTACATAATTAACTATCCCCGCGTTGAAAAGTTTTTTTAAAACCACAGATAATCGATTATCACCGCAAGTAACATTTTCTGAAAAAGCTTATAATCGATTATGTAATCGATTATCACCGAAAAACATATTTTCTATTTTCAAAAATATAATCGATTATTTAATCGATTATTGCCGAATCAAATGCTTTTTCATTTTCACAAAACATAATCGATTATCTAATTAATTATTGTCGTATCAAAAACTTTGTTTTTCAAAAATCTTGTCCCATAATCGATTATAGTGTCTTAAAAAGATTTTATAATAATTAAATTTACTTTGAGAACCTTCTGAGCAGAGTGATGTTTCCTTTTTTATTCTCACTTCTAAATTCAGATAAAGTCTTCTTTGATTCTTTACTTTCTTCTGGTCTTGATGTCTTGAACACTTTTGCACATTATGATAGTGTTGATCATTATGAAAATTCTTGAACAGAATGACAGCAATCTCCTTCTGTGATAATATCCCATACACTAGCATTTAACTCTGCGTGCACTCGTAAGGCTGATAACGCTTAATGTAGAACTTGTATTGGGAAATCCTCTTATTTCTTCACGTGACTCCAACTATTCAATGCACATGCTACCAACTATGAATATTATGGGAAACACCATTTGTTGATGTGGCTTTCCGAAATTCTAAGTCGCAATCGTCTCCTTCTTTCTTGGAAAATTAGCTCAAATCACATGAAATAAACAAGCTTCACCCCCTTAAATTTGTCCCCATACATCCTCTTGATTAGAAAATCTACTAATACACACACACTATAAAAGTAAAATTCGGATTCATCAATATTAATGATTTCCAATAAAATTTAAAATGATGTTTGTTTTAAAATATTTTTCTTATAAATAGAGTGTAAGCTCTCATTTCATATAATTAATATAACTCATTAGAAAAACTTTGATAGGATAATAGTTTTTAATCTTTGGTTTATTTGCATTCTTTTTATGTTTTCAATTTTGTACTTACACGGGTAGTACTTGATACGAGCCGAATACTAGTCAGAGATACCTTCCTACTACTGGTCCTTGATCTTCATCCTAGATGTTGAACCGAATGGGGGGGTACCTGCGAAGACACTCTGACGCTCAAGTCAGTGAGAACTAATGCAAAGCAGGAGACCGTGATAAGGAGAATAAAGAGATTAGGGTTAAGATTTCATCCCTCCTACCTGGAGTGAGACCTTATATTTATAATAAAGAATAGTAACAGATTACATGGGCGAATCGTAATCGATACCGAAATCCTTGGGATACTATTAAATACCGAGATCTTTGGGATACTATTAAATACCGAGATCTTTGGGATACTATTAAATACCGAGATCTTTGAGATTCTATTAATAATGGTGAATCGTAACCGACACCGAGATCCCCGAGATTCTGTTACAAAGGTTAGGATACGACATGTTCTCGAGTAAGGGTTCCTTATCCGGTACACATTTCAACTAATATAATACTTGAATTAAATTCTTTTTATAGGTTCTAAAATTTTGAAATCATATTTATAAAAAGATAATTTTATCTTTAAATATTGTTCTTCGATTAAAAAAATATGGCCTATGCAGGTCTCGAACCTGCGACCTTCGCGTTATTAGCACGACGCTCTAACCAACTGAGCTAATAGGCCATACATTTGCAGCTTTTCAAATAATCTACACTTCATTCTAACAATATGTATCATGTATTCAAAACTTTCCGATGATGCAGCTAGAAGAAGAAGATTCACTCTTACGCCCATACTCGCAACTTGTTCAATGTAAAACTACTCCCTCAACTCACTTCCACTAGTACATTGTCTTCATTCACCATGTAACAATCTGTATTAATATGCACATACCAACTCTTCAAGGGTCTCTTCAACACCAGCACATTATTCCCATACACTAGTATTTAACTCTGTGTGCACTCGTAAGGCTTGTAATGCTTAATGCAGAACTTGTATTGGGAAATCCTCTTATTTCATGACGTTACTTCAACTATTCAATGCACATGCTACCAATTAAGAGTGTTATGGGAAAAAACTTTTGTCAATGTGGTTTTCCCCTCAAATCTCCTCTTCATTGCATGAAAATTTGGAGCTACAATCGTGTCCTCCTTTTTTTTCACAAATTAGCTCAAATCACATGAAATAAATAAGCTTCACCCCGTCAATTTTGTCCCCTTACATCTTCTTGAATAGTAAAATCTACTAATCCACACACTATAAAAGTAAAATTCGGATTCATCAATATTACCGATTTCCAAAAAATCTTAAAAATGATGTTTGTTTTAAAATATTTTTCTTTTAAATAGTGTAAGCCATCATTTCATATAACTAATTAGAAAAACTTTGATAGGATAATAGTTTTTAATCTTTGGTGCTTTTTATGTTTTCAATTTCAACTAATCTAATACTTGAATTAAATTTTTTTTATAGGTTCTTAAATTTTGAAACCATATTTATTAAAAAGATAATTTTATCTTTAAATTTTTTCTTTGATTAAAAATATTGTCCATGCAAGTCTCGGAACCTATAACCTTCGCATTATTAGCACAACGCTCTAACCAACTGAGTTAATAGGCTACATATTTGAACCTATTCAAATCATCTACACTTCATTCTAACCTTATGCATCATGTATTCAAAACATGTTGATGGTTCAGTTAGAAGAAGAAGATTCACTCTTACCTCTATACTCACAACTAGTTCAATGTAAAACTACTCCCTCAACTCACTTCCTCTAGTACATTGCCCTTATTCACCTTGTAATAATTTGTATTATTAGGCACATACCAACTCTTCACGGGCTCTTCAACACCGGCACGGTATTTCCATACACCAGAATTCAACTCTACATGCACTCGTAAAGCTGATAACGCTTAATGTAGAACTTGTATTGGGCAATTCTTTTATTTCTTTACGTATCTCATCTTTATTGCTCGCAAATTAGCTCAAATCACCTCAAACAAACAAGTTTCACCCCCTCAAATTCATTCTCTTACATCTTCTTGAATTTTAGATCTACTAATCCACACACATTTATGTCCATACATGTCTCAAACATGCAACTTTCGCGTTATCGCTCTAACCAATTGAGTTGATAGACCACATTTCATTAAGTTTTAATAAAATATTAATTATAAGAAAATAAATTAAATATTCTATATAAAGTGAACACCAATATTGACAATTGTAATAAGCACCCTAATTAAGAACAAGATACCTAGTTAATTAAAATATCCAGATTACTCTTTATTGTTTTATACTCCCTCACTGTAAGGACCCAGAAATAGTTAACCTAAGTGAGACTGTGAGTTTAAGTGGTGAAAGGGTAAAGGTGTTTCCTAAAGTTTTAAAACAATTTTAAATAGAGAAAGAAAACATTTCAACCTTCATTAACTCAAACCCACCATCTCTCTAAAACTCTTCTCTCCAATCGCTCTACTTTCTCTCTAACCTATCTTCCTCCTTCCTCATCCTTTTCAAGATCCGAAGGTACCAAATCGAAGCTTGTGAAGAGTAGAGCACATCCAACTGATTGGAATCTTGATTTGGGTAAGTTTTCCTTGTTCTACTCCTATTTTCGCCCAAACTGCTTTGCCCTGCATATGGGTCTTGCTCCGCTTGCATGTGGTCTTTCCTCCATCAATATAGCTCTATGCTAGCTTAGGTTCTTAGAGATGTGTTTGGTTTGTGAATCAGGTACTTGAGAAGTCAGTTAGAGCACCTGCAACTCTGCCTAATAGGAAGAGAAAGATATTTTAGATTCTAAAAACAGGTAAGGGAAGCTAGCCTTAAGTTAATCCTTATAGTGTTAGGGGAATTAGAAATGAAACTGATTTTGGTGGTTGTTTTCGAATGTTTTCCCTTGGATCAGATTCTGAAATTATGATTTGATGAATGAATGTGCACTTTGTCCATATTTGAGGGCTGTTCTATGATTTATGAAATTGTCAAGTGTGATGTTGTGTTCAATTATGTGATTTGTGTTATATTATGTGCTTGTGAATTTGGAATGAAATTTAGGATGAATTCTGTAGCAAATTGGGTAAAGTTGACTTCAGGCAATCTATTGAGTAAACCGTGAGAATTGAAAATAAGAGTATTTGAATGATTGTTGTTGTGGCCAACTGTACCTGAATTTGCTGAGGATGTGAACCTGATTTTCTTATTTTGAGATTGATTTTTTGTCAAGCTGATGATATAGTGAAATTGTTGCATTTTGAGGCATGAGATAGAGATGAGATGTGAAATTAAATAATGATATTTATGTTGGTATGAGGCCTTGGTCTATTGAAGGGAGCTTAGTTTGATAAATGAGTATGATGTTGGTAAAGTAGTGTGTATGGATTTAGGGATATGTTATAGGGTATCCAGACCTTAATGACTCTCTAGGTCACATAGACTAAGATTGTCATGTGGTGAAGGTCGATGGAGGTCTTACCAATTGCCTTTAAGATAGTTGGTGAGGCTACCCTGATGTGTGATGGGTATGAAGATGTTTTGTGGATGATCCTGAGGTGAAAAAGACTCAGTGGTCAGCCGGTTAGGCCCGTGGTCTTGGAGTACACATCAGGTGCTAACCCTAGATATCCGAAATCCATACTGTCTTCCAGAAGGCGTCGGTCTTGATTGTGATTGTGATTTAAAGGTGTAAAGCCTTTGGTAGGCCCTTACACTTGTGTGAAATTATGTATGCTTCTAGATTAATGGTTTTAAATAAATATTATGGTCCTATTTTATTTTCACTAGCTTACACTTTTGTGTGCATTGTGTTTTGAACTGCTATGATCGTGCCTTACACGGGAGCAAATAACAGGTCTTTAGTGGAGCCATCTATGAGGCAGAGTAAGAATTAGGAGTACCCACACCTTAGATGCTTTGGAAGCTAGTAGTAAGAATCTTAGTTATTTTGAATTGTGAATTATTTTGGAGGACTGTCATAGAAATAGTTTCTATCCTTTGTATGTAAGGAAGACCTTATACTTATATAGTTATATTTCTGTATTTCTTGGTATGTTACATTTAATGGTATTAGAGCTGTTGAGTTCCTTAGAGTGACCTAGGGTATTGGGTTTGCCTTACTAGTTGAGTGATATAGGTTGTGTCTTAGGTTGATTTGAGAGAAGGGTATTTGTTATGTTTTATTTTGCAACTGTTTTGTATAATTGTTTGTTATGATATGAAGAATTTGAGTATGTTATTCTAATTTAGCTTCTTCTCAAATTTTCCTATGATATCTAAGTTAAAGCTTAGACTGCATAAAATATTTTCTTTCTTCTTTAGAGATAAGTCATTGGCTTATTTAGATTGTTTTTGTTTTGTGTCGTTTTTATATCAAGTAGGATGAGTGTTTAAAGGAAGAAAGTAAACTTGATAGAGTATTGAGGGTGCACACTCAAGACTCGGTCAAAGATTAGTTTCTTTCTTAAACTGTTATAATTCTTGTAGTTTGGTGAAAGGTTTGTGTTTCTTTCATGGTAAAGAGTTTAAAGTGTTACTTGAATTCTAGAGCGACACACTCCTTTGTGTTAGATGTTTATGTTGATGTGATGAATTTGGTTGTGTAAGGGTTGCCCTTTGATATGTAGTTTCTACACTAGCTTTTAGTAGAGTGAAAGTAGTTTGAGTTTGTGTCCAATGTCCAGTTAGAATGGAAGGATACAGATTCAAGGTGAATCTAATTTGCTTACCCCTCTAAAACCTAGATGTGATTTTAGGTATCCTAACTTCCTTGAAATTTCTTACACTAATTATTTTCATAAATTATTAATAATAAAAATCAATTTATTTTTATTATTTTTCATATTCAAATAATATTTTTTTATAAATCATTAATAATAAAATTTAATTTATTATGATTATTTAATTATTTATTTCAATTTGTTATTATTACTATTATATGTAATTATTAGTATAAATACTTTTTTCAAAATAAAAAATTATTTTAATAACATTGAGAAAATATTATTACGATATAAATATTAATTATTCTTGTAGGGGTCGAACACTCTTTGATTTTTTTTCAGTTGTCCTTTCCTTCTCTTCTGATTTGTCTACTTCTCGATCCTGGTAGGAAGTGTACCTTATTGGTCGCACTTCCGATTCTATGAGAATCTTAATAAAGATAATAATGAATCCTATGGGAATCTCAATAAAGATAATAATGACAAAATGAACAATGATTCATACCTGACATTGACACTTTATTTATAATATCATTAATGGATCTTACTTAGTGGACCATTTTAGGATTTTTCACTACGATAAATTAATTAATTATATACGAAATTTTACATACATATCAAAATCGGTAGGTAATTATAATATTATCTACTTACATGCAAAAATTATATACAAATTTAAGTTAGTAGGTCATACTAACATTATATGTAACATGTTTTGTATATAGATTTTATTTATGGATATTTAATTTTTTTTTTCTAAAAGAAAATATTTTCATATTTAATAGTTTTAAAATTAATAAATATTTTTTTTATAATAAAAATTTATTAAAATAAAAAGACATAATTTTTTTTATTCTTATTGTATTCATAATTTTCAATTTTTTAAAAACTAAATTACTTAATATTAATATTAATAATAATAATATAATATTATTCTTAATATTATTATTATTATTATTATTATTATTATTATTCAATAGGTAATTACCTACAGATCATTCGGTAGATAATTATTTACGAATTATTCGATAATTATCTACGGATTATTCGGTAGGTAATTACTTATGGATTATTCGGTAGATAATTATGTATGTGGATTATATGGTAAAATTTACGAATTATTCAGTAGATAATTACCTATAGATTATTTGGTAAGTAATTATTTACGGATTATTTGGTAAGTGATTACTTATTATTTTATCTGTGTGAACAATTAAATTATTTGGTAAGTGATTACTTACTGTTTGATTTATATGAATAATTAGCTACGATGATAATTTTATTTACAGATTTTGAGTCGTAGAAAATTTGTAAATAATGTCTCTTTACTTCAGATTTTGTTTATTTTCTATCAATTTAATCTATAAATAATTATGAATTTTATTGTAATATAACTTTCGTTTAATGGTAATAAATAGATTTAGATATCAGTTTAATTGGCAATCATCTTTATTTAAATGATTGATCACTTTCTATCATAATATTAATAATAATTAAATTATAGTTATAAAAATTAATAATGATAAATTAAATATTTGTATAAGAAATATTTATATTATAAATTTATTTTTTTAGGGTTGAACTCATTAGCTTGCTCTTCAATTTAAATTGGAAAGAATCCATGAATTAAATTATATTTTGATGTTGACGGTTACACGTGTGAGATTTTATTTTGGTTTAGTTCCGCATAATTCAAGCCTGATGTGAAGATAAAATTGATGAAATTGAGTGACTTTGAAGCGGTGCAGAATGGGAGTTTGACGCAGACGCACGAAAAGTTGAATCATCAATTAATAACGAGATAGGTTGCATTGAATTGGAGATTCTGCTTACGGAGTATATCAAGACCATTAAAGTTGTCTTAAAAAAAGTAAATACGGGTAGATAAAAAAATAGATAGAATAAAAAATAAAATAATATTATTTATTAATAATAATTTTTTTTAATTTTTTTTAATATTTTTTTAATTTATTATTATTATTAATAAATTTTTAATTATTTTGAATTTATTATTAATAAAAAATAAAAAATAAATATTATTTTTAATATATTTTTAAATTATTATTATTATAATAAAAAATAAAAAAATATATTATTTTAATATTATTAATAATTTTTTAAAATAAAAGTAAATAATTAATATAATTTTATTTAATATTTATTATTATTAATAATTTATTATTTTAATATTATATTAATTATTTATTATTATAATAATATATAAAATATATTAATATTTTAATATATATATATAATCTATTATATAAAATAAATAATGTATTATGTGTGAAAATGTAAATTTTTCTTTCATTTCTTTATATTTAAACACAAAAATGTAAGTAAAGATTTTTTTTTTTTTTAAATTTATGTATTTTTACATCGATTTTTACACTTTCTTCGCACATATTCTTCTTCTATTTTTCCGCAGATTCAAACATATCTTAAATCTAAAAAACAAATTTAATCAATTCAATCATTTTCAACTTAACTTCTTTTAAACCACGATAAAGGGAGTTAAACTAATATATATATATATATATATATATATAATCAATATAAAAAATTATATATTACATCAAACATATATATACTTAGTATATTTATTTAAAAAATATTAATTATCATATTTATATTGAATTTTACAACAATTTTTTTTAATGTAAACAATTATCTAATTAATAAGAAAATAAGATAATGTAAAAATCGAGGAAGATGATTATACGTTTTACGAATTTCATTTATTTGGTTTATAGAATAATCATAAATTTGTAAACGCATTCTATGATCACGTATCAAAATATCAATTGTTTGCATTGTGAGTTGTTGAATAGGTTGATCAATTGTTTGAATTGTGAGTTGTTCATCAACATCATTTTCTTCAATATTACTTATTAAACTTAAATAGATTAGAGGTTATTTCATTACTCCTATCAATTTCTCTTCTTAGATATTTATAGACCTCAACCTAAATTTTTAAAATTTTAATCTCAAATTAAAATAGAATATCATAAAACATTAAAATAACTATCGAATTGATAACAAATAAAAAAATATTATATTACACGTATTAATATGTTATAATAATAAACAAAAATAATAAAAAAAAAATTTCTTACCTTATTTTTTCACTAAAAAAATATAACCGATATTATGTCCACTTTATTTTTTTAATTTCTAATATTTTACAATCTTCTAATATATATACATATAATATAAAAGATTATTTTAATATGTTTTGATTTTTTTTTTAACTAATTATATTTTTTAAAAAAATATACAATACAAATATAAAAATTCATCTTTTTAAAATTAAAAAAATATATTTTCTTTTATATATAAAATTATATATTTAATTATTTTAAGTTAAATAAATTTTATTTAAATTTAATCTATATATAATAATTTTATAATGATATATAATAATAAATACAAACTAAAATATTTAAACCGTAGTTTCCATTATCCCTTAGCTCTTAGCTCTGCCCCTATTTTAACCCTTCATTTGAAATATTTAATAAATTTATCAAAAGTATAAATCTAATTGAAGACCTTCATATATTTATAATAAAGATTGATCCAAAGTACAAACAGTGGGGAAGACAAAATATATTTTGCTCCAACTATTTGGGAATCATAATTATTTCTCAATATCTCTGGTTTGGATTGTTCATGATTTTACATCAACACAAGCCGGGAGTGAACAGAAAACATTGTGCTGGTGGCTTGGTCCTGAAGGTGGGACGAAACCCTTTCTTAGAGGAAAATTACCTGAATTCATCACCATCACAGAAGCTCCTTTTTTCCAATTTTCTTGCTCTCTAGCCACAAAGTTTGGTCCAGTTTCACACACACAGTTACTGTCTGTTAATAAAATTAGCAAGAATGTGAGACCAGAGAGAAAGGGGATTTTGGGAACCATACTCATAATTTCTTGATGTTTGCCTCAATGAAGTCATCCTTTTATGTATGTAGGGAAGAGTGGGCTTGTTGTAATTTTGGTTATATTGTTTTTTTTTTATATTTTTATTAATAGTGTATTAAAGGTTAATTCATTCTCATAAAATTAGTTATATGAGTTTAAAAAATTTTTTAATAATACAATAATAATCCGAAAATCTTATTAAAATAAATTCGGATATTATATTAATAATAATTTAATTATTTTTATGAAATTCACCGAACGAGGTAAAATTTATAATATTTTATAAACTTTAATTATTTTAAACAATATGATATTTTTAAAGGAATTATTTTTATTATTAATATAGAAATTCAATAATAAAAAAAAATAATAAATACACGTTCAAATCTTTTAAAATATCACATCTAAATAAATACATATTTTGTTATTTAATATAAAAATTCAATAAAATAAAAAAAATAATAAATGTACATCCAAATCTTTTAAAATATCACACCCAAATAAATACACTTTTTTGTTACTTAATATAGAAATTCAATAAAAAAAAAAAGTGATAAATGCACATCCAAATCTTTTAAAATATTACACCCAAATAAATGCAAATATCACATTCATTTCAATCATTATAAATATAGTAGTTTTAAATGTTGGAGTTTCTAGATCACGAAATTTGAGGAGGATAAATTGGTATTGTTGGAAGCACCATTTTATTCGTTATTGTAAGAGATGGGAATTGCCTTTGACTTTGCTGATGTAATAATGTTAAGGGTGAGAAAAAATCCATCTGTTTCATTACTGAACCTGATCTTCAAAATCATTATAAATCTAATTATGTGATCAAATTTTTATTTCAATCCAAATTTTATAAGTTGTTTATCTCAGATTTTATTTTTTTAGTGAATTTAAATATTGAAAAATCAAGATCTTATCTCTCTTAGTTAAGTAAGAGAAGTCACCAAATTGGATATCTCAATCAACCTTCAATCTCCCATTTTACACCACCATTCATTATTTTTGTCCTCTTCCAAGTCATGTTAAAAATAATGTTCTTCAATTCATATGTTAAATATCAAGATGTCGAATTTAAATGGTTCTTTTTAAAAGAAAAAGAAATGCAGAGATTTTTATGGATTATTTTTGGGTTGATTATAAATTTGTAATAATAGTATTTGATCTCGTAATCAGTCCCATCATAATATATTTATAATTAATTAAGATTCATCATAACATGATTTTTATAAAATATACTTTTTAAAATTAAAAATAATTAATTATTACAATATATTATTTATAATATATTATAAATAAGTATTTCATTTAAATAAAATAATTATTTAATCATAGTTTAATCTTATTTTTTATATTTTATATTGAGTTTAATATTGATTATTTATTTGTTATATTTTATATTGACTTTAATATTAAAGGATAATCATATGTATATATATATATATATTTCTTTTCGATCCTAAAAAATTAAAACGAATAGAAGATATATAAAATTCGAAAAAAATCTTAAAATATTATCTAATTTAATAAGTACACTTTAGATATTATCCGACCACATAATTGTTTAAATTTCATTATTGGATTTTAAACATCGTATCAAATTTTTAATATAATCTAGATGCTTTAAAATAAACTTCAATGCTGGAGTTAAATAGTTGTTTTAAAAGAAGAAAAAATGTACAATTTTCTTTTCTATCAAGATGAATATAATATTTTTTAAATTAAATAATTAATTTTAATTTACTTATTATGCTAAATGTTATTTATATTTTAGTTTTATTTATATATTACTTTTAATTGATATTTTATATTTTTAATTTTTTATATATTTATTTATATTGTATTAATCACGCATGTGATGTTATTAATAGTCTAACAGATGTTATTAAAAGTATCCAATTACATTTTTTATATATAAAAAAAAAAAAAAAGTGATTAATTCACTAACATTCACTTAGGGATAAAAATATCCTTTGACTCTTTCTTTGAGGAATCTTAGCCATGGTATAACATTTCGAAAATAAATATTTATTATTGTTTAGTTCGTGTTAAAGGTACATAAAATCATTAATTGAAAATGAAATATAATTAAGGTTTTAAATTAAATATTTAATTTAATAAAATTATTTTTCATTATTAATTTATTAAATACTTGTGTAAAAAATTAAAACATAAAATTAATATATATATATATATATATTTCAAAATAAATTAAGAGACAAAATAAATAAACTAAAAAATAAAATAAATAGAATTGGAAATGAATTAAATGAAAAAAATAGATGAATTCTCTATATTAAACGAATAATGGTTATTAATTAAATTGTTTTAAATTAACTAAAAATGTATCAACTAAATTAGGTTAAATTTTGACAACTATTATCTCATTAACTTTTAGTCGAATTAAGTTTAATTAAATAGTTTTTTAAATTTTAATAATTATCAATTTTAAATTTCATCAATGATAAAATGATTTTAAACATTTACCATAAATTGATTCATAAAATTATTAAAAATAATTAATTTTCATATATTTAAAGTTTTATAATATATGACTTATAACGTGAATAGTATATGAAAAAGAAAAAAAAAATTGAAAGATAGAGAAGATATAAAAAAAAAAAACACAATTATGAAAAATAAAAATAATGATTGAAATATTTAATCGGAAATTAATTAATCAATTTATCAACTTTAATTAATAATAAACAGATGAATTTTATGATTGTGAATCCAACTAGAATTTTGTATTCTAATTTTATAAAAAATTAGTAAAATTGACTAAACTTAAAACAAAAATTAGCAAAATTGACTAAACTTAAAAAAAAATTAGTAAAATTGACTCAACCTAAGAAAAAAATAAAAAAAATAATATAAAGTTACAAATATATTAAATTATATGTTGATGTTAATGAAAAAGAATAAAAAAAATAATACTTATAGAAAAAATTATTATCAAAACTTTAGATAAATTAAAAAATAAAAAGTTAAAAAAAATAACATAATATTTTTTGAAGAAATAAGATAAAAAAAATATTATTTTTTTTAATATTATGATATATTAGTACTTTGTGATATATAAAAATATAAAATAGATATAATTTTTTTTATATTATTATAGTTTATTTTAATATTAAAAAATTAAAAATTAAATTAAAATATAAAATATATTTTAAAAAGAAATTATAATATTTTTTTAAAAAAAGAAAATTAATAAAATTAATAAAATTAAACAAATAAATTTTAATTTATAAATTTAAATTTAGTAATTAATATTAAATATACTATTAAATAATTTATTATGTAAATTATTATTAAATGTATTATATAATATTTTCTAAACTTATAATATTAAATAATAAAATATTAATATTAATGTTTTAATATTTAATCTTTTGAAAATAATTATAAATTTTGAATAATATTATTAGTCAATAAGATAAAATTTAAATTATATATCTGTAGATATATATTTCGTTTTAAATTTAAAAAATTATTTTTATTAAATATATATATATATATATATATATATTTTGTAAGGACCCAGTGTGTAGTAGTTCTAGTAAGATAGTAGCTTAAGTAGTGAAGGGTGAAAGTGATTGGTAAAGTTTTAAAAAGAACTTTAAATAGAAAAACTTAACCTTTCAACCTTTATTATCTTAAGTTCACCATCCTTCTAGAAAACCTTCTCTCTAAACTTTCTCTCTACCTTCTCTCTAACAAATTCTCCAACCTTCCATCCTTTTCAAGATCTGAATACACCACTGTGAAGCTTGAGGAGAATAGAACTACTTAGACCGATCAGAATTCTAATTTGAGTAAGTTTTCTAATTTTCTTCCTTTGGCCTGAGAAGAGAAATTGGTGGTTATAGGTTAAATTTGTGATTTTAGGCGCTTATAGGACTGATTGGAGCTTCTAGGCTTTGATTCACAGGAGAATTTGCTAATTGGACTAAGGAATTTGAGGTAAGGGAAGCTAAAACTTTGACTTTTCTTTTTTTTAGGAAATTTGTGTTTTTGCTTTGAATCTGCGAAAATTGGATTGTTGTATGGTGTGTTAGCAATAAGTGGCATCAAGAGGGGGGGGGTGAATTGATGTTATAAAAATTAAAACTTTAATTCTTATTTAATTCAAATTTTATTCCTCTTGATATTAATTAGTCTAGCAGATTAATAATGCACAGCGGAAAATTAAAAGATAAGGGAAGAAAGATGAACACAGAGAATTTATACTGGTTCGGGTTAAACCTTAACCCTACATCCAGTTCCCAATCACCTCAACCTGAGATGATCCCACATTCTTATATCTTTAATTTATTACAATTTTTACAACCACTAATCCCAAGTGAAACATGTAAAAATACAAATTAAAGATTATACCTCACAATCTCTTGAAAACCCACAAGAGATTATCAACCATTCCTTGAGTCACACAAAGAATGATACACCTTCCTTGAATCACACAAGGAATGAAACGCTTTCCTTGAATCGCACAAGGAAAGACAAAACACCTCCTCTGAACAGCCTCAAAGGATGATTACAATAAAAAGATATCACTTGGAGTGACGCTTCCAAAATGTAGCACCAGCTCTGCTCAAGAGTATCCTCAAGATTTTTCTTAGAAAGATGAATGCACAGTAAAATATTTTTTCTTTCAAAATATTTAAAATATTGTGACTCAGGATACTCAAAGAAAAAGTATAAAGCTTTTCAGAAGAGAATATGTCAAAGAAAGCGTATGAATTGTGTTTTCTGAAAAACCTGATACCCTTATTAAATAATCAAAATATTTCAAATAAAATATTCTTTATTTTATTTTAAATTCGAAATCAAATCTTTTATCTGTTCAAAGCCTCACAACGTTCAAAAATCTCAGTCAAAGATTCTCCTTTATTTTAGGAGGATTTTTAGCAACGTTTATTTTTCAAAAATATTTGAACATAATCGATTATATTATTAACATAATCGATTATCACCGAGAGAAATAGTTTCATATTCAAAATAGATAATCGATTACATAATCGATTATTGCCGCAAGCCTGTTATTTTCAAAAACACATAATCGATTATATAATCGATTATTGCCGCATGCTTAATTTTCCAAAAGGGCATAATCGATTATCTAATCGATTATTAGCACAAGCATTATTTTTCCAAAAGAGCATAATCGATTATTGCCGAATCAAAATTACTTTAAAATATTTTCCAGAAACATAATCGATTATGTTCTATGTATAATCGATTATCCCAGTGATTTTTATAGTTTTTCAAAAAAGCTGAGTGATGATTACCTTTTGATAACATTCACTCCTAACTCTAAACTAAGTCTTTATATCTTTGAGCTTGCTTTCAATCTTGAATTTTCTTGATGTCCTTAATCTTGATTCTTGATTTTCTTATCCTGATTCTTGATTTTCTTGATCATTATTAAAACCCTTCAATTCTTGTATAGAGTTGTCCAGTCTTCAAATATTGGTAACATGGTGTTCTGTGTGCTTGACTGTGTTTCGGAAACCATTGCATGTTGAATTGGAGCTCGGCCTGAGAAAATCCGCTGAGCGTAGGGCTCCTGCGCTGAGCGAATTTTGTTACAGGGATGACTGTAAAATTTTGCTTAGCGCACAGTGCGCTCAGCGCACGAAATTGCGCTGAGCGAATTCTTCCCTGTTGATTTGGCTTTATTTGAGTTGAAAAGGTGAAATTTAATATACGCATGTATGTATGATGTTCCTAGACAAGTGTATATGATGCATGAACTGTAATTTTGATGAATGGAAGTGATAATGGGCTTATTATTGTGTATGTGAGAGGAAAGTAACTGTGATGATGAGTATGAATGGCATGTGGCATGTGGTAGATTAGTGTGTATGGATCTAGGGATATCATATAAGGTATCCAGACCTAAATGTGAGTCCTGGTCATGTAGACTAAGGTCACATGTGATGAGAGGTCGATGGAGGTCCCATCAGTTACTCAGAGGAGGTAGCTTGATGGGGCTACCCTGATGTTGTGAGTAGTGAGAGGATGGCGCTGAGGTGAAAGAGACTCAGTTAGTCGGTCGTTATAAGACCCTTGGTCCATGGTTTGATACATCAGGTGCTAGCCTTAGATGTCCGAGATCCATACAATCTTCCGAAAGGTGTTGGTCTTGTTTGTGATGTGTGAATGTGAAATTGCGTGTAAAGCCTTTGGTAGGCCCTTACACTTGATTGTAATAATAGTAATTTATCTGTGTAATTTATTTTAATTATGCATGTTTCCTTGTATATCTAACTTACCCTGCTTGTCCTGTTGTCTTTTCCTTGACTGCTATGATCGTGTGTGTTGCACGGGAGCAGATGCCAGGTCGGGAGAGGACTCCTTTGCTGGGAGACAGTAGATTTAGGAGATTGTAATAAGACTTCAGTAGTATATATTATGTATTTTGGAGACTTTTATTTAGTCCTTTGAGACATCTTTTGTAAATGTAATAATATTTAGCACTTAAATATTTAGATCTTGTGGACTGAGTAGTATAATATAGTAAAACTGGTATGTTACATTTTTTGTATCAGAGCATAAGTTCCTGTGCAGTAAACCTTGGGTAGTGGGTCTGTATGCTAGGATGTATGTGATAAATTGTACACCCCTCTTGGTGGGTATTTACCTGTTCTAATAATCTCTTCTTATGCATTGCCTAGGATGGCGCCTAGACCACCTACTCCTCCTCCTACCCCTGTTCATCCGACTGACTTGAGTCACATAGTTAGGGCTATAGAGATCATAGCGTCCACCATTCAGCAACAGAATGCTGCAATGGCTCAGCAGCATCAAGCTCATATCTAGGAGCTTCAGGCCAGGGCCGCTACATCTTCATCTCAATCCCAGGAGCAGTTGGGATTGGCAGAATTTATGAGATTTGGGCCTCCTAAGTTCAGTGGTAAATCTAGCCCCGACCAGGCCGACCAGTGGGTTAGGGAGTTAGAGAAGATTTTTGAAGCGACTTCCTAGCCAGAGGGGAAGAAGATTGTCTTTGGCACTTATCTGTTGACTGGAGAAGCTGAATTCTGGTGGCACGGGATGAAGCTTATGATGGAAGAGAAGGGGGAAGTGGTAGACTGGGAGAGCTTTCGATACAGGTTCCTAGAGAAGTATTTCCCTGATAGTGCTCGGTATGCTAAGGAGTCTGAATTCCTGAGTTTGGAGCAGGGTGGCATGACTGTCCAGGAGTATGCCACCAAGTTTGAACATCTGGCCAGATATTACACCTAGGCGACCTTTGAGGCCTGGAGGTGCAGGAAGTTTGAAGATGGTCTGAGGTATAATCTGAAGAGGACGGTGGTTCCTCTCTCTATCCGGGAGTTTCCTGCCTTGGTGGAGAAGGCAAAGACTGTGGAGAGGCTGGAGAGAGGCTCAGAGAGAGTGATCAGAAGTTTCAATAGTGGGTCATCCAGTGGAGGGAGCAGAGCTGAGCAGAGGAAGCCGTATGTGAGGCCCCAGCCTAGTAGGACCAGTGTTGTTTCATCCCAGGCCTCTCCAGCTGATCGGAGGTGTTTTAGGTGTGGAGGTTCTCATTTGATGCGTTAGTGCCCCTAGACTTCCACCCAGAGGAGATGTTTCAATTGCCAGAGGGTTGGGCACCTGGCCCATGAGTGCAGAGAGAGATCTAGGCCTGCTCCATCAGGGAGTTAGCAGCAGAGCCAGGGGGAGGGCAGCAGTAGGCCTAGGGCGACAGGCAGGGTGTATGCAATCAGTGGTGTAGAGGTAGCCAGATTGGACAGCTTGGTATAAGGTTGGTGTTTTCTAGCTGGTCATAATGTTCGTGTGTTGTTTGATTCTGGAGCGACACACTCCTTTGTGTCAGAAGTGTCTGTGAATGAGCTGAGGCTGCCTACGAGGGAACTTCAGGTTGATTTGTTGGTGTCCACTCCGACTTCAAATCTAGTAGTGGCTTCCCGTGTGTACTTTTTGTACTGTGGTGGTAGAGGGGCGCAAGTCAAAAGTCAATTTGATTTGTTTGCCACTTAGGGACTTGGATGTAATCCTGGGAATGGACTGGTTGGCTGCCAACCGAGTTCTTTTGGATTGTGCGCAGAAGAGGGTGATATTCCCAGATCCGAGAGATGTGAGCTTAGTTTCTTCTCAGCAAGTTATAAATGAAATGAAGGAAGGTGCTCTGTGTTATGTGGTTCTGACTAATATGAAAGTGGCAGAAGTGAATCAAATGGCTGATATACCAGTGGTACAGGATTACATGGATGTATTCCCTGATGAGGTGCCTGGACTGCCACTTAGGAGAGAGGTGGAGTTCTCCATTGATTTGATACCAGGTGCAGGACCGGTGTCAATGGCACCTTACCAGATGGCTCCTGTAGAATTGGTGGAGTTGAAGGGGCAGATAGAAGAGTTGCTAGACCGGCAGTTTATCCGGCCAAGCGTGTCACCGTGGGGTGCACCAGTTTTGTTGGTGAAGAAGAGGGACGGGGGATCAAGACTCTGTGTGGATTATCGGCAGTTGAATAAATTGACGATTAAGAATAAGTACCCATTGCCTAGGATAGATGATCTGATGGATTAGTTACATGGAGCCGCAGTGTTTTCAAAGATTGACTTGAGATCAGGTTACCATCAGATATTGGTGAGAGCAGGGGATGTGCCTAAGACTGCTTTCAGATCGAGGTATGGCCACTACGAGTACGTGGTGATGCCTTTTGGGGTGACGAATGCTCCGGCGGTATTCATGGATTACATGAATCGTATCTTCAGACCCTTCTTGGATAAGTTCGTGGTGGTATTCATAGACGACATCCTTATATATTCCCGCACTCTAGAGGAACATGAGATTCATCTGAGGACTGTGTTGGAGATTCTGAGGGATAAACAGTTGTATGCGAAGTTATCGAAGTGTGAGTTCTGGATGACAGAAGTGAAGTTCTTAGGCCATGTGATTTCGGCAGCAGGGATATCTGTGGATCCTTCTAAGGTGGAAGCCGTACTTCAGTGGGAACACCCCAAGACTGCATCTGATGTGAGGAGCTTTGTGGGATTGGCAGGGTACTATAGAAGATTTATTGAGGGATTCTCAAGAATAGTGGCTCTGTTAACTCAGTTGACTCGGAAAGACCAGCCTTTTACTTGGACTGATAAGTGTGAGAGAAGCTTCTTGGAGTTAAAGCAGAGATTGACCAGCTCCCCAGTATTGATTATTCCAGATGTGGAGAAGCCCTTTGAAGTGTACTGTGATGCCTCATATCAGGGTTTGGGGTGTGTGCTGATGCAGGAGAGAAAGGTGGTAGCATATGCTTCTCGGCAGTTGAAGGTTCATGAGAGGAACTACCCCACTCATGACCTGGAGCTGGCAGCAGTTGTTTTTGCCCTTAAACTATGGAGGCATTACTTGTACGGATCTCAGTTTGTGGTATATAGTGATCCTAAGAGCCTCAAGTATTTGTTTGATCAGAGGGAGTTGAATATGAGACAGAGAAGATGGATGGAGTTCCTGAAGGACTATGACTTCCAGCTGATGTATCACCCGAGGAAGGCGAATGTAGTGGCAGATGCACTGAGTAGAAAGGTGGTAAGTATGTCAACCCTCATGGTGAAGGAGTTAGAATTGATTGAGAAATTCCGAGATATGAGCTTGAATGCAGAGATGTCTCCTGGCCGGATTAGCTATGGTATGGTGGTGATCACTAATGAGTTCTTAAGTAAGGTCAGAGAGAAACAGATATTAGATCCTCAGCTGAAAAGTGTGATAGACTCCTTGGGTACCGAGCCAACCCAAGAGTTTGTGATGGGTCTGGATGGAGTTTTGAGGTTCAAGGGAAGAATTTGTGTACCAGCAGATGAAGAGTTAAAGAAAGTGATTCTGGATGAAGGGCACAAGAGTAGACTTAGTTTGCATCCTAGCATGACTAAGATGTATAAGGACTTGAAAGAATCATTTTGGTGGCCCAACATTAGGAGGGAGGTGGCCCAGTATGTAGCTGCTTTTTTGACTTGCCAGAGGGCGAAGGTGGAGCACCAGAGACCAGGTGGAATGCTTAAGCAGTTGGAAATACTTGAGTGGAAATGGGACAGTATCGCGATGGATTTTGTGACGCACTTGCCTAGATCAGTGAGGGGACATAACTCAGTATGGGTAATAGTGGATCAGTTGACAAAGAGCGCCCACTTTTTGCCAGTGAACTTGAGAATTTCCATGGAGAGGTTGGCACAGCTGTATATAAGGGAGATAGTCAGACTTCATGGAGTGCCCTCCAGTATAGTATCAGATAGAGATCCACGGTTCACATCCCGTTTCTGGCAGACTCTCCAAGGGGCTTTGGGAACTCAGTTGAGACTCAGTTCTGCCTATCACCCTCAAACTGATAGGCAGTCTGAGAGGACTATACAGACCTTGGAGGACATGTTGAGGGCTTGTGTGCTAGATCACTTGGGAAGTTGGGATGAGGTGCTGCCTTTAGTAGAGTTCACATATAACAACAGCTATCACGCCAGCATAGGGATGGCACCTTATGAGGCCTTATATGGGAGGAAGTGTAGGACTCCCCTTTGTTGGTACCAAGATGGAGAGGGAATTCTGGTTGGACCTGAAATGCTACAACAAACTAATGAGAAGGTAAAGATGATTCAAGAAAGAATGAAGACTTCTCAAAGTCGCCAGAAGTCATATGTAAATAAGAGAAGAAGGCCATTGGAGTTTGGAGAGGGGGAGCATGTGTTTCTGAGGGTTAGCCCTGTGACCGGTGTTGGAAGAGCCATCAAATCCAGAAAGCTAACTCCTAAGTTTATCGGACCTTATAAGATTTTGAGACGGATTGGCCCAGTTGCTTATGAGGTAGCACTACCTCCTCCATTGGCAAGATTGCACAATGTGTTCCATGTGTCCCAGTTAAGAAAGTATGTGCCTGATCCATCCCATATTCTGGAGCCAGAGGAAGTAGAAGTGAGGGAAGACCTATCTTTTGAAGCCACCCTAGTTCAAGTAGTAGACCGGAAGACTAAAGAACTCAGAGGTAGAACGATCAGTCTAGTCAAGGTGGTGTGGAATGTGCGAACGGGTGACTCCACTTGGGAGCTTGAAGACAAGATGAGACAATCCTACCCCCACCTTTTTACTGGTAAGAATCAATTTTTGAGGACGAAAATTTTTGTAGTTGGAGAGATTGTAAGGACCCAGTGTGTAGTAGTTCTAGCAAGATAGTAGCTTAAGTAGTGAAGGGTGAAAGTGATTGGTAAAGTTTTAAAAAGAACTTTAAATAGAAAAACTTAACCTTTCAACCTTCATTATCTTAAGTTCACCATCTCTCTAGAAAACCTTCTCTCTAAACTTTCTCTCTACCTTCTCTCTAACAAATTCTCCAACCTTCCATCCTTTTCAAGATCTGAATACACCACTGTGAAGCTTGAGGAGAATAGAACCACTTGGACCGATCAGAATTCTAATTTGGGTAAGTTTTCTAATTTTCTTCCTTTGGCCTGAGAAGAGAAATTGGTGGTTATAGATTAAATTTGTGATTTTAGGCGCTTATAGGACCGATTGGAGCTTCTAGGCTTTGATTCATAGGGGAATTTGCTAATTGGACTGAGGAATTTGAGGTAAGGGAAGCTAGAACTTTGACTTTTCTTTTTTTTAGGAAATTTGTGTTTCTGCTTTGAATCTACAAAAATTGGATTGTTGTATGGTGTTCTGTGTGCTTGACTATGTTTCGGAAACCATTGCATGTTGAATCGGAGCTCGGCTTGAGAAAATCCGCTGAGCGCAGGGGTCCTGCGCTGAGCAGATCTTATTACAGAGATGACTGTAAAATTTCGCTCAGCGCACGAAATTGCGCTGAGCGAAATTCTACAGCGATTATCGGGCGAAAAATTTACTGAGCGGAGGAACGCGGCGCGGCACGCGGTGCGCTCAGCGCATTACTGCGTTGAGCGGATTTGTAAAAAGAAAAAAAAAAAAAAATCCGCTGAGCGGATCTGGGCTGCGCTGAGCGAATTCTTCCCTATTGATTTGGCTTTATTTGAGTTGAAAAGGTGAAATTTAATATACGCATGTATGTATGATGTTCCTAGACAAGTGTATATGATGCATGAACTGTAATTTTGATGAATGGAAGTGATAATGGGCTTATTATTGTGTATGTGAGAGGAAAGTAACTATGATGATGAGTATGAATGACATGTGGCATGTGGTAGATTAGTGTGTATGGATCTAGGGATATCATATAAGGTATCCAGACCTCAATGTGAGTCCTGGTCATGTAGACTAAGGCCACATGTGGTGAGAGGTCGATGGAGGTCCCATCAGTTACTCAGAGGAGGCAGCTTGATGGGGCTACCCTGATGTTGTGAGTAGTGAGAGGATGGCGCTGAGGTGAAAGAGACTCAGTTAGTCGATCGTTATAAGACCCTTGGTCCATGGTTTGATACATTAGGTGCTAGCCTTAAATGTCCGAGATCCATACAATCTTCCGGAAGGTGTCGGTCTTGTTTGTGATGTGTGAATGTGAACCTGCGTGTAAAGCCTTTGGTAGGCCCTTACACTTGATTGTAATAATAGTAATTTATCTGTGTAGTTTATTTTAATTATGCATATTTCCTTGTATATCTAGCTTACCATGTTTGTCCTGTTGTCTTTTCCTTGACTGTTATGATCATGTGTGTTGCACGGGAGCAGATGCCAGGTCGGGAGAGGGCTCCTCTGCTGGGAGACAGTAGATTTAGGAGATTGTAATAGGACTTCAGTAGTATATATTATGTATTTTGGAGACTTTTATTTAGTCCTTTGAGACATCTTTTGTAAATGTAATAATATTTAGTGCTTAAATATTTAGATCTTGTAGAC
>BDMB01000080.1:14829-120834 GCA_016859785.1 Macrotyloma uniflorum | reverse complement strand
TTAGTGCTTAAATATTTAGATCTTGTAGACTGAGTAGTATAATATAGTAAAACTGGTATGTTATATATATATATATATATATATATATATATTTCGTTTTAAATTTAAAAAATTATTATTATTAAATATATATAAAAATTGAAGGCTAAACTTTTATTTATATATATTTCTTACGGATTTTTTTCCTAAATTCAATCATCTAAATTTTAAAAATATATAAGTTGAATTCTCTTATCAATTTTATAAATCATTCTTAAATGCTAAATTTAAATATAAAAATGATTCAAATTATATATTTTTAAAATTTGAAAAATTGAATTAATTTATCAAAAATTATAAATACTAAAAGTATTTTTGAGATAAATATAGAGATAAAAATATATTTAATCTTTAATTTTTCATATTTTTTGGAAAAAAAAAAATCCTTATAAAGAAGTTACAAAATCATAAAACTTTCATGTTATAATAGAATGGTAGTGAATTTTGAAGTGTAAGATTATGACACCTATCCCAATAGTAAAACAATAAAGGATAGCTATGAATCTATTGTCTATGCAAAGAAGGAAAGATATATTAAATATTGATCCAAAGTACAAACAGTGAGGAAGATAAAATACTTTGTGCTTCAACTATTTGGGGATCATAATTATTTCTTAATACTTCTAGTCCTCTTTGGTTTGGATTATTCATGATTTTACATCACCATAAGCCAAGGGTGATTGGAAAACATTATGCTGGTGGCTTGGTCCACAAGGTGGGACAAAGCCCTTTCTTAGGGACAAATTACCTGAATTCATTAGCATCACAGAAGCTCCTTTTTTTCCTATTTTCTTGCTTCCTAGACAGAAAATTTGTTGGAGTTGTACACAAAATGTTACTTTTCTGCTAATAAAATTAGTAAGAATATGAGACCAGAGAGAAAGAGGGTTTTGAACCTAATGTGCTTATAATCATCTCTTGATGTTTGGCACAATGAAGAGTATTGACTTGAAGACATGTACGGAAGAGAAGGTTTGTAATTTTGGTTATATTTTTTTTTTTTATATTACATAAGTAAAACTGTTGGATTTTAATGTGGGTTGAAATCATATTCTAAATAGGAATGAGAAGTTTAAATAACACTAAAAAAAATATATAAATAAGAAATAAAATTATATTTATTTGTATAATTTTGATTTATTGTTATTGATAAAAACTTTTTCGTAATTAATTCTCGTTCTAGATACTTAACAAAAATTTAATTTTAATTAGTCTAATAAGAATATAATAAATAGTTCACACTCACTAAAAACAATCTTAAATATTCTGAAATATATAATAATTTTAAATATTCTAATAGTCTTAAATATTCTAAATAAAATATATAATAATTTTAAATGTTCGAGTAGTGTTAAATGTATATAGTAGTATATGTAGTAGTTTTACATGTTCAGTTAAAATATATAACAGTTTTTTCAAATGTTCTAGATAAAATATATAATAATTTTAAATGCTCTAATTAAAATATTTATTAACTGAAACTTATTTTTCTTTTATGAATTTTATGTTATGCTTCAAAATATATATTTTCTCTATTTTTAATATGTGATGTTTAAAATTTTATTAGACTAATTAACTAAAATATTAATTATAATAAATTTATTATTATTTTTAATAATATTTTTATATTTTAATTTTTTTAACAAAATAAAGTATTAATTGATAAGGATATAATCCGTAAAAGTAATTGATATAATTACTATAACCTTAAAACTTATAAATGATATATAAGTAGAAATAATATTTGTAACACACATAGCATGATGACATAAAAATAGAAGAAGAAAAAATCTTAACAAAAAATTTTTATCTTAAAAATTAAACATTCAATTCAGAAATACAAATCATAGGATAAATGTAAAGAAGGTTTATAAAAAATTAAACATTCAATTCAGAAATACAAATTATAGGATAAATGTAAAGAAGGTTTATCTAAAACTTTATATATAAGAATAATCATAAATTAGAAGACGATTTTCGAAAGACGATATGAATCTCAGACATAAGGAGTAGACACCTAAAGTATAATCAAGGATTAAGGGTCTTCCTAACGATCAACCTTCTAAGTTTTTTTCATCCCTAGATTATCCCAAAACACCTCACAATCAAAATCCCACCTCGAGGTAGTATCACCAATTTTCTTTTCAGAGCCTCCATCAACCTTTACCACATGATATTTTAGTTTACATGACTTTGAACATTATTAAGGTCTGGATACTCCATAAATATTCTTAAATCCATACACACTAAAATTACCAATATTCAAATATTAATAACACAATAGCAAAAACTTCCTCTTATTAGGAGTATCATAGGTCTTGTGCCATTTAATTCCATGACACATAATTTTTCAAGATTTACATGAACAAATATCATTTTCCTTCATTTCAAGTCAAACAAAATAAGAAAATCAATGAAAAGTTCGTTCAACGATATTTTTTTTTTTTTTTTGCAGATACACTAAATGCACGCATGATCTGCTTAATATTGGGATCTTCTGCTCAACAAATTTAAACCCGAAAGTCCTTAAAACAAATCGGCTCAATACAAGAGTCTTGTACTAAATGTATTTATACTGAACAAGAATCTACAGAACTACAAAACGCAAATCTCACATCTAAAATAGGCTTTCCAAGTACTTTCAAATATAGCTAAGTATGTTACATCATTAAAATATTAAACAAGGGTTATTTGTAAACCTCTAATTTTTATTTTTAGAATAAATGGTTGTCTTTTCTATCTTTTATATAAGAGAATTTTATTTTTTATAATAATTTTTTTATGCCTAAGTAAACTTTTTATCCTTTATCTTCTATTAAATAAAAATAATTAATTATTTAATAAAAATACAAATAAGTAATCCCATTATCTTTTCACTAAAAAGTAATTAAATAATTTTTCACTTAAAATAATTACTTAATTAATAAATAACATAATTTCTCAAAATCAAACCTGTGTTAACAATATGATATTTTAATAATATATAATGTCATATTTTGTAAACTCAAACTCTTATCATAAAAATCAAATGTTTTGTAATATTTTAAGATGAATGAGAATTATAAATTATCATAAAAAATAAATAGTAAAAATCAAATCTCAAACTTTTATGCATCCCTTTTGTTTTTAATATATGCTTTTAGATAATTATTTTTTTATTAAAGCATTAAAAGAATTTGATTTTATTAAAACATAACTTCAATAAAATCTACAATAAATAATATATTTTATTAAAAAGTATATTTAATTAAAAATAATATAAATATGAAATTTTTAAGATCTAATATTTAAGGAATAATTTCTAAATTTATCATGTAAAATGTGAAATAAATGTCATAATGGAATAGTTGTATTTTTTTTAATTAAAAAGTGTAAAAAGAGTAGTGCTCAAAGCTTTGTTTTCAAGTGCAACAATAGAAAATAAATTTTTTGGCCCATGCAGGTCTCGAACCTGCGACCTTCGCGTTATTAGCACGACGCTCTAACCAGCTGAGCTAATAGGCCTGTTTGATAAAATTTTCAACAAGTTTTAAATAATGTGTATCATTTTTTAAGATACTATCGAATTACAATGTTCAGAACTTAAATCATTCTTTGTCCTATCTATAAATGCTTTTGCAAATTAAGTGTTATCTTGGTTCATAATTTGATTTTGAAAGTGTAAACGAATTAAAATTTTTTTTTATGTTGACTTCTTTTACTTGATGCCTTGCTAATTGATGGGTTCATTATTAGGGAGAACTTGAGACTATTGTGGTTGGTTAAGATGGCATATCATAGCACTTTTTTTGTGCATTGTTATATCCTTTATTGAATGATGAATTCAGATCCCAGAAGGGAGTTTAGGAAGAATATCCCTAAAACTAGGACAGTTAAGAAAAATTGAGATTTGTGAAGTAGTTTGAAATTGTTACTTAGAAGATTTACGATGATTATTTTGTTTATAATAATTTTATTATTAATATGTTTTATTATTTTGTATTTACGTCACTTTCTCTTATATATAAATATAGAATAAATATGTTTTATTGTTTGTATCTCGTTCCATCACCATAGGATAAATATATTTTGTTTTGTATTTTTTTTTAAAAAAATTTATTTTTATATTTTAAAATTAATTAATTTTATCCTTTAAATTTTAAAAATATACAGTTTTAATTTTTTTTTTTACTTAATAATGATTTTTTTATCTTAACATCTAATTTTAAATTTCTTATATTTAAATATAATATTTAATAACATTTATTTATTATCCTAAAATTAAAAAAAAAATTTAAGTACTTGTAATCATATTTTAAAATGTAACAAATTAATTAATATAATTTTCTAAATATAAGAAATTATTAATTCATCATTATTTAACTTATAATTTTTTTTATAATACAATATAAAATTTTTCCCATATTAAAATTGGTATATATAGATTAACATTCGTATTGGAAATACTAAAAATCATATATTGTTCTTTTTCTTACACTTATGTCTTTTTTATCTTATAATAATTTTCACCATTCATCATATAAAACAATCTCACATTATATTTTACAAAATTTCCCCAAACACATAATCTCGATAGTTCATCATGTAATAAATTTCATATTATACAACAAGTCACATATCATATTTCACCAAATTTTACATTCATATACCTTTTCAAATTCAATTTAGAACATAAAATAATTTTTCATCAAAAGTACATCTTCGCTCAAGCCACAAATCCTCACTCAAGTGAAATAGTCTTTTGCTCACTCAAGTGAAATAATTCTTGAAAGCAACATATCTGATATGGTTTTCTCACTCGAGTAGGAAGATCTCGTTTAAGCAAAAGAGCTCGTCATTCAAGCAAAATCACACCCTAGAGCAACTTGTATTTTTCATTCAAGTGAGGTTCTCGTCGCTCAAACAAAATTCACACAGCAAGTACACCTAAGAACTGTCGGTCAAGTGAAAATCCATCGCTCAAGCGATGGTCCCTTACATACTAGACTAAAAACAGTGTAAAATCCATTTTTCTTGAATCAATTTTCATCTCACACACGAATTTTCACACCAAACCCACATTAAACATAGTATAATTTGATTTCTACATCATATATTTCATATACCACCAATTATCTAACAGAAAATCACATTTTTACATATAAGAACAATTTATTAAACACTTAAAATGTAAGAAAAACCTAATTAGATTCCTTTAACTCTAAATCAAGTTTTCTCCTAAATTGAGATGAATAAAAAATATTTTATCTTACTCTACAAGATCTTGAACATAAAACTATTTACATCATTATGATCTAAACCAATATATTTTCAAATTGAATAGAAAATTTAGATCCCTAAGCATTTTGGTAAAAGTGTTATAAAATTAAGAGAACTTAGAAATTACTCAAAATGAAATTCTAATTGGATATGATTGATCTAATCCTCACAAGCTTTCTCTTAATATTCTCGGATTTTCAAATAGATGAGAAATGAGTGAGAAATTTAGAACAGGATTAAGAGAATTTGAGAGAGATAGTTTGAGAGATTATGAAATTTTAGAGAAAATGAGGAAGAATAAGAAAATTTTCCTATTTATACCTCTCTACCCTTTCCAAAGATTTGGGCTTAAGGCTCACCCATTAATAATTGGCCCGACCTTTATAATCTCCCCAACAATAAAATTTTCGTCCCCAAAAATTATACTCGCCAATAACGAGAAAAAGATAAGATAGTCATCTCGTCTTCTAACTCCCAATTGGAATCACCAATTTGTGTATTCCACAATACATTCACCATATTAATGGTTCTACCCCTTAACTGCTTCTCCTAAACATCTTCAATTCATACAGGTAAGATTTCAAAAGATAGGTCCTCCCTGACTTGAATAGCATCTGACTCCAGAATATGACTAGGACCATACACATATTTCCTCAACTAAGACATATGGAATATATTGTGCAACCTAATCAAATAAGGAGGTAAAGTCAATTCATAAGTCATTGGACCTACACACTTGAGAATATGGTATGGTCCAATGAGCTTAGGAGTTAGCTTCCTAGACCGGATAACTCTTTTTATCTTAATTATTGGTGTGACCTTTACAAACACATGATCTCCAACTCTAAAGGTCTACTCCTTTGATCTACATACAATTTCTGCCTACTCTACGAAGTCTGCATTCTTTCTTGTATCAGCTTGATATTTTTTGTAGTCTGTTGGAGTACTTTAGGTCCTACTCATACTCTTTCTTTCGCTTGATACCAATTGACCTTAAGGGTTAACACTTGTTCATGCATATGAACTATCGAGCTATAGACCAACCCTTACGAGTCTTTTTCACCTCAGAATTCTCTAATCTATCACCATACAGGAAATTGCACGTCAAGGTGATTCCTCCATACAAATTGAAGTACAATGGCTTACTCATCAAATGATAAGTGTAGTTGAAACCTCCATCGACTTCTCACCACATGACACCCCTATATATGTGACTAGAATACCATTGATATGTACATTAAAATTATACCAAATAGTACTCATGGTAACTACCTACCTCACTCACAAACAACACTTAATCATTTCATACATCACAAAACACACAATCCAATCTCACTGGTACACAACCTAACACATAACTCATTTCCATCTCATTAACCCACAACCATCTCAATCTTCACAAATTTTCATGTAACCAACCACATCTCATAAGTAATTTCCACCATCCATTGTATAATCGATCTATTTTATGTTTCATCACAAGTCACAACACATAATTTCAATAGATCATCATACAATAATTTCCATATCATGCTTCATAAAATCTCACAATATATTGTTGTCAAGTAGCATCAAGAGGGGGGGTGAATTGATGTTATAAAAATTAAAAGTTTAACTCTTATTTAATTCAAATTTTATCCCTCTTGAATTAATTAGTCTAGCAGATATTTAATAAAACATAACGGAAAATTAAAAGATAAGGGAAAGAAAGAAGAACACAGGAATTTATACTGGTTCGGGTCAAATCCTTAACCCTACGTCCAGTTCTCAATCACCTCAACCTGAGATGATCACACACTCTTATATATTTAATTTATCAGAATTTTTACAACCACTAATCACAAGTGAAACATGCAAAAATACAGAAATTAAAGATTAAACCTTTCAATCTCTTGAAATCCACAAGAAATTTCCAACCCTTCCTTGAGTCCCACAAGGAATGAAATACCTTCCTTGAATCACACAAAGAAGACAAAAACAACTCCTCTGAACAGCCTCAGAGGATGATTATAATTAAAAAAAGATATCACCTGGAGTAACGCTTTCAAATTGTAGCACCGGCTCTACTCAGAGTTTCCTCAAGATTTTTCAGAAAGATTAATGCACAGAAAAATATTCTCTCTTTCAAAACATAAAATTTCGTGGCTCAAGATACTCAGAGAAAGAGAATAAAGCTTTTCAGAGAAGAATGTGTAAAAGAACTAATGAGTGTTGTATTTTGAAAAACCCTGATATCCTTATTAAATAATCAAAATATTCCCAAATAAAATATTTTTTATTTTATTTTAATTTGAAAATCAAATTTTTACTCTGTTCAGAGCCTCACAACGTTCAGAAAACAAAATCCAAGATACTCCTTTATTTTAGGAGAATTTTTCGCAACGTTTATTTTTCAAAAATCTTCGAGTATAATCGATTACGTTATGGACTTAATCGATTATTCCCGAGTGAAATACTTTCAGTTTTGAAATAAATAATCGATTATTCCCGCAAGCTTGTCATTTTCCAAAATGTATAATCGATTACCTAATCGATTATTTTCGCAAGCTTTTCATTTTTCAAAAAGCATAATCGATTACTTAATCGATTATTCCCGAGACAAAATTATTCTTAAAAATTTTCCAGAAACATAATCGATTATGTTCTTCATATAATCGATTATTCTAGTGAGTTTTATAATTTTTTGAAAATAGTTTTCTTGAGAAAACACTCTGAGCTGAGTGATGATTACCTTTTGATATCATTCACTCCTTACTATAAACTTAAGTCTTTTATGTCTTTGAGCTTGCTTCCAACTTGAATTTTCTTGATGTCCTGATTCTTGAATATCTTGATCATTATTAAAATACTTGAATACTTGTGTAAAGTTGTCCAATCTTTAAAGAGTGGTAACATATATAACTCAACAGTTTAATTATACAAAAAGAATCTTTTCATCTTTCACCATATTTTACATTTATAAATTCTTTCATATTCAATTAGCTATAAAGTAATTATCCAGTACAATACATCTTCTCTCAAGTCATAAATCTTTGCTCAAGTGAGAGGTTTTTCGCTCAAACAACCACCCATCGCTCAAGCAAAATTCTTCCCAAGAGAAACATTTTTAATTTGGTATTCAAGCTTAAGCGGAGAGATGCCGCTTAAGCGATGAAGCTTGTCACTCCAGCGAAGGCTTATTGCTCAAACGAAGGCTTATTACTCAAGCGCAGGCTTGTTGCTCAAGTAAAATCACACCCAAGAGCATCCTATATTTTTCACTCAAGCAAGGTCTTTGTTGCTCAAGTGAAAACTGCGTAACAAGCACACTTGAATATTGTCGCTCAAGTGAAATTTGGCTACTCAAGCAATGGTTCTTGTGTTCCAAATTAGAAATAGTGAAAAACTCAATTTCTTAAATCAATTTTCATCTCACACAAAAATCTCACAATATTATCACATTTCATAATACATACTTCATCAATGATCCATTATTTCACACAATATCACATTTACGCATAAACATTAACTTATCAAACACTTAAAATACAATAAAAATCTTAATTAGCTTCCCTTACCTCTAATCCAAACTTTTTCCCAAATTAAGATGAATCAAGATATGTTATCTTATTTTACAAGATTCTAGACACAAATTTATCATGATTATTATGGATCTAGATCAATAATTTCTAAATTAGAATAAAAATTTTAATTCTTAAAAAATTTGAATAAAATACTCTAAAATTTTAGAAAAAGTTAAAACTTATGAAAATCTTATTGAATAGAGTTTATCTACGTTTCATATTTTTTTCCGTATTCTTAGATATTCAAATAAATAAAGGATAAGTGAAAAATATTAAAAAAAAAAAAAAAAATTGGGAGAGATTAAAGAGATTAGGAAATTAAATGAAAAATAAGAAAAAAATAAAAATTTCTCTATATATTTCCCCTATTAATTAATTGAGCACAAAGTCTATCCAATTACTAAATGGCCTATCCATTACATATAAAATAAATGTCATAATGGAATAGTTATATATTTATATTTATATATATTCTTAATTAAAATTAAAAAGAGTAGTGCCCAATATGATATTCAGATATAATATCTTTCATAAAATAAATTAGAAAAAACCTCAAGTTTAGTTTTACGTGTACGCAAGCAATGTAAATCCATGTCAAAGAATATTGATTTTGTTAATATCAATCTTTATGACTCATTAAGGATATACAAATGTGAAAAAAATTATGGAATAAATTATTTATTATATTAAAATATTATGCTTTATTTTTTATTCTCTTCTTAACAATGTAACTAGCAAAAGTTATATTGTTCTCGATCTACACCACAAAAATGAAATGCTCTTTGCTCTTTTATTTTTTTGTTTTTCGTTTGAATTCAGTTGATAGCATGTGGTGGAGAGAATGATCTATTTGGTTTCAAATCTGATAATGAAAGTTGTTTTTCAAAATATTTTTCATTAAAAATAAAAAGTATAAATTTTGTAAAACAGAGAAATTTATAAATTAAATTTACAAAACTAACCCAAACTCACTACGTTTTCTATGAAACTAAATTTTAGAGAGAAAAAATCCTACGATGGCATGCAGTGTAATAAGATCAATGAAAAAAATGAACATTTTTGGCCCATGCAGGTCTCGAACCTGCGACCTTCGCGTTATTAGCACGACGCTCTAACCAACTGAGCTAATAGGCCAGTTTGTAAAATTTTCAACCAATTCAATATAATAGTAAGTTTCTTAGATACCTATCTAATTACAATGTTCAGAACTTGAATCATTCTTTGTCGGATTTATAAACGATTTTGAGAATTAATTGTTAGCTTGGTGCATAATTTGATTTTGAAAGTGTAAACGAATTGAAATTTGTTTTGATGTTGAAGTTTGTCATTGCTTATCAAATGAAAAGTCATTTGATTATATATGATAATTTGTGAAGTAGTTTGAAATAGTTAATTAGAATATTTATGAAGATTATTTAGTTTATAATAATTTTATTATTAATATGTTTCATTTTAAAGTCACTTTTTCTTATATTTATGTATAGGATAAAAATATTTTTGGTTCCTATTTTTTTTATTAAATTGAATAATTTTATTTTTAATTTTTAAAAATATGTAATTTTAATCTTTTTTTATACTTCAATTTAATGTTTAATAATAATTTTTTATCTTGACATGTAATTTTAACTCTTTTTTATATTTAAATATAATATTTAATAACACTTATTTATTATCATAAAGTTCACAAAATGATGATATTTAAGTATTAGTAATCAATTTTTAAAATATAGAAAAAAAAAAGTACACGCACAAAAAATATATTATACCATTTCATAGTTTTCCATTTGAACATGAACTTAAAAAATGTTTATAATATAAATATTAAGAATTCAATTAACTATGAATGTTGATGTTTTGATTGTATCTGGCTAACTACAGCCTCACAATTGCGTTTGACTAATGAAAACTTTACAAGTTACTATGCTTACTTCCATTGTTTTATAATTTAATTGTATTTGAATTTTTTCTATGATTCCTAAAAGTAATTGTGTTGGATTGAAAAAAAAAATGTTATGAATATTTACCTAGATTGTCTAAAAAAAAAAATAAAGTGTTACTTTTACTAAAAATTTTAATTCATTTTTACATTAAACGATTTAATATAAGTAACATATTTTTTTCAATAATTGTTTTTATTTTAATAAGAAAAAGTTAGATCTCCACCTACTAGAATGTTTTCATGAAAAATTTGTGTGAATATTTTTTCATAAATGTTATTTTTTAGAATGTAAATAAAATATAACAATGTTAAATGTTAAATCTTATTTTTGAGAATATAAATAAAATATAACAAACATATATTAGATATTTAAAGAGAGGGTTAACTTTGGGGAGATTTTTACAAACGGTTAATTTTGTTTACTTTTACTTCTAACGCTCTCTTTTGACGAGACATGCTTACTTGAAATTCATGTTAGGAAGACTTTGACTTAGGAGATTCCTCCCCTAGGGATGGATGAACCTGAAACCCATGTCAAGAAGGTATTTCTTAAAAAAAAACTTAAGACTGCAATGTGTTTTTTTTTCTTATATACTATTTTTTTATTTAATATGAGATTTTAATTTATTTTAAACTTTAAAAAATATTCTCCTAACTTCAAATTTTAGAGTAATTATAATTTTCTTTTTTACTAAATTTTAAAAAAATTTCTATCATTTTCATCTCGAATTTTTAAATCCTCAATACCTTCATGTAGAAAATAATGTAGAAAATATGAAATCAGTGTAATTCGAGATCATATATTGTAAACTATGTTCACATTAAAATGCTACTGAATTAGCATGGCACAGAAGAATAACATCATAGAAGAATGAAAACTATGTCATTTTCTTCGCAAATGAGATGGTCACCATATGAATTTGCATTGTGCCTTCAAAAATGCCTTAAAGCAAAGGCCTTGAGACCCGGTATGCAGGTCCATGCCACGTTAGTCACTAGTAGAACAGACATGAATATTTTGTCTCTTAATTCAAAGCTTGTTGGAATGTACGCTAGTTGTGCTGATCTGAAATCAGCCAAGCTTTTGTTTCAAAAAATTGAACGGCCCAATGTTTTTGCATTCAATTGGATGATTTTGGGGTTGGCTTACAATGGTCACTTTGATGATGCATTGTTGTACTTTCGTTGGATGCGTGAGGTTGGCCACATGGGCAACAATTTCTCCTTTTCCGTTGTTCTTAAAGCCTGTATTGGCCTGATGGATGTGAACATGGGGAGACAGGTTCATGCCATGGTTTGTGAAATGGGTTTTCAAAATTATGTCTCCATTGCCAATGCTCTCATAGATATGTATAGCAAATGTGGGGGGATTTCTTATGCTTACAGCGTGTTTGATGGAATGCATGAGAGAGATGTTGCCTCGTGGACGTCAATGATTTGTGGGTTTTGTAACGTGGGAGAAATTGAGAAAGCATTGATGTTGTTTGAGAGGATGAGGTTGGAAGGATTGGAGCCAAATGATTTCACATGGAATGTGATTATTGCGGCGTATGCTCGGTCAAGTCATAGAAGTAAAGCTTTTACTTTCTTTGAGAGGATGAAAAGGGAAGGTGTTGTTCCCGATGTGGTTGCATGGAATGCATTGATTTCTGGGTTTGTACAAAATCATCAAGTCAGAGAAGCGTTTAAGATGTTTAGGGAGATGATACTTTCTGGGATTCAGCCAAATCAAGTGACTGTCGTTGCTCTACTTCCTGCATGTGGATCAGAAGGTTGTATTAAATGGGGAAGAGAGATTCATGGATTTGTATGCCGGAAGGGGTTTGATGCGAATGTTTTCATTGCTAGCGCTCTTATTGACACGTATTCGAAGTGTGGAAGTTTGAAAGATGCTCAAAATGTATTTGACAAGATTCCATGTAAGAATGTTGCATCATGGAATGCAATGATTGATTGTTATGGAAAGTGTGGCAAGGTTGATTCCTCATTGGAGCTGTTTAAAAGAATGCAGGAAGAAGGACTGCAGCCAAATGAAGTTACTTTTACATGTGTTCTTTCAGCATGCAGCCATAGTGGTTCAGTGCAGAAAGGTTTAGAGATTTTTTCATCGATGAATGAATGTTATGGGATTGAGGTAAGCATGAAGCATATTGCTTGTGTGGTTGATCTATTGTGCCGCTCCGGAAGGACAGTAGAAGCATATGATTTTTTCAAAGCCTTGCCAATACAAGTCACAGAGTCAATGGCTGGAGCTTTTCTACATGGGTGCAAAGTCCATGGAAGAAGAGATCTGGCTAAAATGGTGGCAGGGGAAATAATGAGAATGAAGTTAAAAGGCCCTGGTAGCTTTGTTACACTATCAAATATATATGCTGCTGAAGGTGACTGGGAAGAGGTTGGGAATGTAAGGAATGTAATGAAAGAAAGAAATGTCCATAAGCAGCCTGGTTTTAGTTGGCTTGAAAAGCCAGGTGAGGTACATGAAGGGAGGAAAGAGAAAGAAGGGAACAATTTATCCAATAGGGATGTGTCACTATGTGACATTATATGATATGTTGGTGATTTTGTCCTTCACATTTAACTGTAAATACATCACAAAGACTGACATGGATTTGGAATTTATCCTTCTACTTGAAGAACTACCCCACACTAATTTTTTGATGCAAGAGTAACACAGATTTTTCTTTTTTTTTTTTGTTTGTCTCTATTTTCAGTTTGTAATTGTTTATCTACTAGTTAAATTAGACTTTAGATCAATTGAGGGAAAGTGACCCTTCTGCAAAAGCACAGGATTTGTACGAGAAATATTGGGTAGTTTAGTGTTTCAGAGAGGTAAATAAAGATACTATCCTATTTCTGTAATTGTTGGCACGAGGGACTAACACTCCAGATCGAGCACAGTAGAAACAATTGCATTCAACATAGCAGCCTGTAGTGCTGCAGGGGTCAAAGCAGACCATGACCGCTGCCTCCAGATGTTGATGTTTGGGACAATGATGATGTTACTCAAAAATTTGTTAAGAATGAAGGAGAAGCGAAAAGCATAACTAATCTTCATATGAATTTCTCTAAACGTCTATAGAAGAGAGCGAATTTGGTGATTTTAAATCTCAAAACATATGTGGTATTTATAGAACTCTTGCCATCACAGAGTTCATAACCATATAACAAAGAAAAAACGAAAAACTAAAAGATAATTGTCTTCAGAAAATGGACCACAAATATTTGCTAGATATAATGATAACAAAAATATCTACTAGATATAACAAAAAATATCTAACATTTTCCCACTAGGTCCATTTATTCCAATATCAATCTCAAAAGAAACTAAATATACCGATTATGGTGTCAGGTCCTCTAATAACGAGTACTATCTCTCATGTATCACAATACATAAAGCCTCTTATCAAAAGCTCATAACTTAATGAATAAACCTTATATTTATTCTAAGTCAAACTAAATGATATTTCTCAAGTTAAACAAATATGTGCACAACCAAATGAGAAATCATCAAACTGAATAAGAGTTTTACAAACCACATAATGGAACTAAGTTCCATATGTGCTACATGATCCTTAAAATTCTTTAGTTGCATGCCTTAAAGGATCGATAATCATCAACTCAGTGCTAACGTGCTTAATGACCACTCTCTTTTTTCCTTATCACGTTCTCTTATGGCTAGATATTTTAATGTCAATGTACTTAATTCAACTTTCAATCTTATTATTCTTAGCCATAAGTACCACAACAGAGTTGTCACAATGTATCTCAATGGCTTACCAATTAAGCCCAAATATAAAACTCTTCAACCATACCTATAGTCTCAAAACAAGAAACGAACTCAACCTCTATAGTAGAAGTAGTAGTAGTCTACTACTTCCAAATTTATTAATCCGTCTACATATGAGCATGGAATCCTTTATTCCTTGAACCTTCTTTGCAGTTTTCCAGTGGTCAATACCTGAATTATTCTGATATCTTCCCAAAACTTCAACTACAAATACAATGTCTGGTATGATACAAACCTAAGACTTTCAACAGTTGAAACATATAAAGTATTCTTCATGTGTTCCCGCTCAAAATCACTTTCATGATAAACCTCTCTAAAACTTTGTTAATATCTTGAATAGAATCACTCCCACTAATCAAGTCATTTATAAGAAATCTTGCATTTCTTAATTCCACAATTCTAGTGCTATGAGATGGACTATAGAATCTATACCCTTTGGATTTTTCAGCACATCTAATAAAATGCCCACTAATAGTCCTAGGGTCTAGTTTCTTCTCTTGTGGTAAACTCGGTTTCCAATATTTTAATAATCTCAGTTGGAGCTCGATTTATTATATACACAGTCGTTGGCAACAATCCCATCCTCTTGAAGAAATTTCACAAATGAACCAGGTGTCTTTCAACTCTTTGTGTATCTACCATAATACTCTCCACCTATGTCTGATCTAAATTTGTTTTACGTATTGTAACTCTACTTTAGCCTTAACAATTTTGAAAGTATCCACAACTTTATCCTTAGAACGAAGCAAAAGGTACATATATTGTGAGTAATCATCTATAAAGGTGATGAAGTATCCCCATTCATAACACATCGCTTTAACTCAGAAGAAACATGCATGAAATTATGAGTGGTTTCATTTTGTAAATATATGGAGGAAAAACCATTTCGTAATTGACAAATACCAACAACCTTGATTTATTCATAAGGTAAAACCAAAATTAATAAAATGAAAATAAAATCTCAAAGGTACAAATTTGAAATCAAATCCTTAAAAAACTTTGGAACATAAAGGTATTTTTTGAACATAAAACGAAAACCACTACTCAAAATCAATATGTACGTCCCCACATGTGAACTCATCCTACTTCCTGAATAAAGGTATTGTTCACTTCCCATTGGTTTCCTCAAGTTTTGCATACCTTGTAAGGTATTACAAATATGGATTGTAGATCCGAAATCAATCCACAACACTAGTCATTATATTCATAACAGACAAGGGTAAAGAAATCACCTTCCTTTCCTAACCAATTCTTAAATTTGGTAAAGCCCTTCTTCATGTGTCCTTTCCTCTTAGGAAGAAACACTTAGATATTTTCTTATAATTATTTTCTCTTAATTCGGGAACACCACACTTGATATCAGAAAAATTCACAGATTGTGAAATTGCAAAAATACATGCTCACTATCACAAATTGAGACTATAATGAATGTCATGTGTTACCAATGTAAAACATGCCTTGATGAATCTAATGACATAAAACTTGCCTGTGGGTTAAAGTTCTATTCAATTTAGACTCATACTATATGTTTGTTAGGAGTTCAAGTTGAGTTGGAATCCCACATTGAGTAGAAATGGGAAGATTGAATAACATATAAGTGAGAAAGACACACAAACCCTTAGCCTTAAGGTTTTGGGTAAGAAGTGGAGTCATATTCACTTATATTGTTGTGGTTTATCCCCATTTGTGAAAATCTCCCCGTAGTTAACCCCCTTCGAGATCCCTAACAGTGGTATCAGAGCCAAGTTAAAGTGAATCCTTGTATCGAAAGCATGTCCTGTCAAAGGACAGCGGTACAAGACGTGATGCTTCCGCTGGAGGGGGAGTATGTGCCAATGTGGAAGGAACTCACTTGAGGTTTTGGGTAAGAGGTGGAGTCATATTCACTTATATAATTGTGGTTTACCCCATTTGTGAAAATCTCCCCATGGTTAACCCCCCTCCTGGATTCCTAACAATGTTGAATGTCATATTTTACCAATGTAAAATATGCCTGGATGAATCTAATGACATAAAACTTACTTGTGGGCTCAAGTTCTATTTAATTTAGACTCATAACTTTATGACAAATGTCACAGTTTTACCAATATAAAATATGCCTTGGTGAATCTAATGACATAAAACTTGCATGTGGGCTAAAGTTCTATTCAATATAGACTCATGTTACTTTATGACAATCTATTAGACTATGTTCCTCACTATGAATAGTAGTCTATAGGAATAACAACAGTAAACCGTGAACCAGTAGACCAGGTAAGTTCCCAAGAAAGAGAGGTGGGTCACTAATGGACACGTTTAAATATCAAGTCTTTCCTAGCCAGAGCTTTCCTAGACATGCACTACACTTATCCAGTACTCCAACACTATTCTAGCAGATCTAGAAGCGGAACAACACAACCAGACTTTTAGATTCATAACTTTATGACAAATGTCGTTTTACCAATGTAAAATATGCCCTGATGAATCTAATGACATAAAACTTGTCTGTGAGCTAAAGTTCTATTCAAATTTGACTCATCACTTTATGACAAAACTATTAGACTATGTTTCCTTTTCTCAATCCTTGTGGATAAATTAAGAAATATAATCCAATATTTTATCCTAATTAATCACACAAATATAACAAAATTCTTGTGGGTACATTTTATCATATTACATGTAATTAATTACAATTAATACTTATAATATGATATAAGAAATTAGAGATGTTGTGACTACTCTCTAATTTATCAAAATTATATCTTCCACCAAACATTAAAAGAACCAAATATTTGCATTTAATATTCTTGATAATGCAAACAATCAAATAATATTTTTTAAAACCGTATATTAAAAATATAAATAACTAAATACATCCCATTATATCTATATTGCAGAGTGGTTAATATTTTGGGAATTTAAATCCAAACACCCGACATAGCTCGGTTCAATTATTTAGAAAAACAAAAAATTGCATAAAACCCAAAATGCAAATCCAACGAAAGACCAAAACAATTTAATTCCAAAAACAAAATCTCATATGGCCCAAAACATTTTAATTACAAAAACAAAATCTCATATGACTAAAAACATTTTAATTCCCAAACAAAATCCAATATAGCCCAAAACATTTTGATTCAGAAAATCCTATATGGTCCAAAACATTTTAATTACAAAAACAAAATCTCATATAGCCCAAAACATTTTAATTCCAAAAATCCTATATGGCCCAAAACATTTTAATTCCAAAAACAAAATCTCATATGACCCAAAACATTTTGATTCCAACAATCCTATATGGCTCAAGACATTTTAATTCTAAAAACAAAATCCCAAATGCCCAAAACATTTTAATTACAAAAACAAAAATCTCATATAGCCCAAAACATTTTGATTCCAAAAATCCTATATGGCTCAAAACATTTTAATTACAAAAACAAAATCCCATATGGCCCAAAACATTTTAATTACAAAAACAAAATTTCATATGGCTCAAAACATTTTGATTCCAAAAATCTTATATGGCTCAAAACATTTTAATTCAAAAAAATAAATCTCATATGGCCCAAAATATATTGATTCCAAAAATCCTATATGCCTTAAGACATTTTAATTCCAAAAATAAAATCACATATAGCCCAAAACATTTTAATTACAAAAACAAAATCTCATATGGCCGAAAATATTTTGATTCCAAAAATCCAATATGGCTCAAAACATTTTAATTTCAAAAACAAAATCCCATATGACCCAAAACATTTTGATTCCAAAAATACTATATGCCCCAAAACATTTTAATTACAAAAACAAAATCTCATATGGCCTAAAACATTTTGATTCCAAAAATCCTATATGGCTCAAGACATTTGAATTCCAAAAAAAAAATACCATATGGCCCAAAACATTTTAATTACAAAAACAAAATCTCATATGGCCGAAAATATTTTGATTCCAAAAATCCAATATGGCTCAAAACATTTTAATTTCAAAAACAAAATCCCATATGACCCAAAACATTTTGATTCCAAAAATACTATATGCCCCAAAACATTTTAATTACAAAAACAAAATCCTATATGACCCAAAACATTTTGATTCCAAAAATCGTATGACTCAAAACATTTTCATTATAAAAACAAAATCCCATATGGCCTAAAACATTTTGATTCCAAAAATCCTATATGGCTCAAGACATTTTAATTCCAAAAACAAAAACCCATATGGCGCAAAACATTTTATTACAAAAACAAAATCTCATATGACGCAAAACATTTTGATTCCAAAAATCCTATATGGCTCAAAACATTTTAATTCCAAAAGCAAAATCTCGTATGGCCCAAAACATTTTGATTCCAAAAATCTTATTCGGCTCGAAACATTTTAATTCTAAAAACAAAATCTCATATGGCCCAAAATATTTTGATTCCAAAAATCTTATATGGCTCAAAACATTTTAATTCCAAAAACAAAATCTCGTATGGCCCAAAACATTTTGATTCCAAAATCTTATTCGGCGCGAAACATTTTAATTCCAAAAACAAAATCTCATATGGCCCAAAACATTTTGATTCCAAAAATCCTATATGGCTCAAAGTATTTTTATTCCAAAAACAAAATCTCGTATGGCCCGAAACATTTTGATTTCAAAAATCATATATGACTCAAGACATTTTAATTCCAAAAGCAAAACCCCATATGGTCCAAAACATTTTAATTACAAAATCCAAATCCCATATGACCCAAAACATTTTGATTCCAAAAATCTTATATGGCTCAAAACATTTTAATTCCAAAAATAAAATCTCATATGGCCAAAAACATTTTGATAACAAAAATCTTATATGGCTCAAGACATTTTAATTCCAAAATTAAAATCCCATATGGCCCAAAACATTTTGATTCTAAAAATCCTATATGGATCAAAACATTTTAATTCAAAAAAAAAAAATACCATGTGGCCCAAAATTTTTTGATTTCAAAAATCCTATAGGGCTCAAGACATTTTAATTCCAAAAAGAAATTCCCATATGTCCAAAAACATTTTAATTACAAAAAGAAAATCTTGTATAACCTAAAACATTTTGATTTCAAAAAACCTATATGGCTCAAAACATTTTAATTCTAAAAACAAAATCCCATATGGCGCAAAACATTTTGATTCCAAAAATCCTATATGACTCAAAACATTTTAATTACAAAAACAAAATCCCATACGGCCCAAAACATTTTGATTCCAAAAATCCTATATGGCTTAAAACATTTCAATTCCAAAAACAAAATCTCATATGGCCGAAAACATTTTGATTCCAAAAATCCTATATGCCTCAAGAAATTTTAATTCCAAAAAAAAAATCTCATATGGCCCAAAATATTTTAATTACAAAAATCCTATATGGTTTAAGACATTTTAATTCCAAAAACAAAATCCCATACGGCCCAAAAAATTTTGATTCCGAAAATCCTATATGGCCCAAAACATTTAAATTACAAAAACAAAATCCTATATGACCCAAAACATTTTGATTCCAAAAATTCTATATGGCTCAAGACATTTTAATTTCAAAAACAAAATCCCATATGACTCAAAACATTTTAATTACAAAAACAAAATCTCATATGGCCCAAAACTTTTTGATTCTAAAAATCTTATATGGCCCAATACGTTTTAATTACAAAAACAAAATTCCATATGACCCAAAACATTTTGATTCCAAAAATCCTATATGCTTCAAGACATTTTAATTCCAAAAAAAAAATCACACATGACTCAAAACATTTTAATTACAAAAATAAAATCTTATATAACCCAAAACATTTTGATTCCAAAAATCCTATATGAATCAAAACATTTTAATTACACAAACAAAATCCCGTATGACCTAAAACATTTTGTTTCCAAAAATCGTATATGGCTCAAGACATTTTAATTCCAAAAACAAAATCTCATATGGTCTAAAAAATTTTAATTACAAAAACAAAATACCATATGGCACTAAACATTTTTATTCCAAAAATCTTATAGGCCCAAAACATTTTAATTACAAAAACAAAATCCTATATGACCAAAAACATTTTGATTCCAAAAATCTTATTCGGCTCGAAACATTTTAATTCCAAAAACAAAATCCCATATGGCCTAAAACATTTTGATTCTAAAAATCCTATATTGCTCAAGACATTTTAATTCCAAAAATAAAATCTCATGTGGTCCAAAACATTTTAATTACAAATCAAAATTCCATACGGCTCAAAACATTTTAATTCCAAAAATCCTATATGGCTCAAAAATTTTGACTTCCAAAAAATAAATTTCGTATGGCCCAAAACATTTTGATTCCAAAAATCCTATATGCCTCAAAATATTTAAATTACAAAAACTAAATCTCATTTGGCCCAAACATTTTGATTCCAAATATCTTATATAGCTAAAACCATTTTAATTACAAAAACAAAATCGCATATGACCCAAAACATTTTGATTCCAAACATCCTATATGGCCCAAAACATTTTAATTCCAAAAATAAAATCTCATATGGCCCAAAATATTTTGATTACAAAAATCCTATATGGCTCAAGACATTTTAATTCCAAAAACAAAATCACATATGGCACAAAACATTTTGATTCTAAAAATCTTATATGGCTCAAAACATTTTAATTCTAAAAACAGAATACCATGTGACCCAAAATATTTTGATTCCAAAAATCTTATATGGCCAAAAACATTTTAATTACAAAAACAAAATCTCATATGGCCAAAAACATTTTGATTCCAAAAATACTATATGGCTCAAAACATTTTAATTACAAAAAAAAAATCTCATATGGCCAAAATCCTATATGGCTCAAAACATTTTAATTACAAAAACAAAATCTCATATGACCCAAAATATTTTCATTCCAAAAATCCTATATGGGTCAAAACATTTTATTTCCAAAGACAAAATCTACTATGGCCCAAAACATTTTGATTCCAAAAAAACTATATGCCTCAAGACATTTTAATTCCAAAAAGAAATCACATATGACCCAAAACATTTTGATTCCAAAAATCTTATATGGCCAAAAACATTTTAATTACAAAAATAAAATCCCATATGTCCCAAAACATATTGATCCCTAAAATACTATATGACTCAACATTTTAATTACAAAAAAAAAAATCCTATATGACTCAAGACATTTTAATTCCAAAAACAAAATACCATATTTCTCGAAACATTTTAATTACAAAAACAAAATCCCATATGGCCCAAAACATTTTGATTCCAAAAATCCTATATGGCTCAAAACATTTTAATTCTAAAAACAAAAATCTCATATGACCCAAAACATTTTTATTCCAAAAATCCTATATGACTCAAAACATTTTAATTACAAAAACAAAATCCTATATGACCAAAAATATTTTGATTCCAAAAATCTTATGTGACTCAAAACATTTTAATTACAAAAACAAAATCCCATATGGCCTAAAACATTTTTTTTCCAAAAATTCTATATGGCTCAAGACATTTTAATTCCAAAAACAAAATCTCATATGGCCTAAAACATTTTTTTTTCCAAAAATCCTATATGGGTCAAGACATTTTAATCCCAAAAACAAAATCCCATATGGCTTAAAACATTTTAATTACAAAAACAAAATCCCATATGGCCCTAAACATTTTGATTCCAAAAATCCTATATGGCCAAAAAACATTTTAATTACAAAAACAAAATCCTATATGACTCAAAACCTTTTAATTACAAAAACAAAAACTCATATAGCCTAAAACATTTTGATTCCAAAAATCCTATATGGCTCAAAACATTTTAATTCCAAAAACAAAATCCCATATGGCCTAAAACATTTTAATTACAAATTCAAAATCCTATATGGCCAAAAACATTTTGATTCCAAAAATCCTATATGGCTCAAAACTTTTGAATTCCAAAAAAAAATCTCATATGTCTCATAACATTTTGATTCCAAAAATCCTATATGGCCCAAAACATTTTAATTACAAAAACAAAATCTCATATGGCCCAAAACGTTTTGATTCCAAATATCTTATATAGCTGAAAACATTTTAATTACAAAAAAAAATATCGCATATAGCCCAGAATATTTTGATTCCAAAAATCTTATATGACCCAAAACATTTTAATTCCAAAAAGAAAATCTCATGCTCAAAACATTTTAATTCCAAAACCAAAATACTATGTGGCCTAAAACATTTTGATTCCAAAAATCCTATATGGCCCAAAATATTTTAATTACAAAAACAAAATCCGATATGGCCCAAAACATTTTGATTCCAAAAATCCTATATGGGTCAAAATATTTTAATTACAATAACAAAATCTCAGCAGTCCCAAAACATTTTCATTCCAAAAATCCTATATGGCTCAAAACATTTTAATTCTAAAGACAAAATCTCATACGATCCAAACCATTTTTATTCCAAAATTCATATCTAGCTCAAGATATTTTAATTCCAAAAACAAAATCCCATATGTTCCAAAACATTTTAATTACAAAAATAAAATCTCATATGACTCAAAACATTTTGATTCGAAAAATCCTATATGGCTAAAATCATTTTAATTCCAAAAACAAAATCCCATTTGTCCCAAAACATTTTGATTCCAAAAATCCTATATGGCCCAAAATATTTTAATTACAAAAACAAAATCCCATATGGCCGAAAACATTTTGATTCCAAAAATCGTATATGGCTAAAAACATTTTAATTACAAAAACAAAATCCCATATGGCCCAAAACATTTTGATTCCAAAAATTCTATATGGCTCAAAACATTTTAATTCCAAAAACAAAATCTCATATGGTCCAAAACATTTTGATTCCAAATATCCTATATGGCTCGAGACATTTTGATTCCAAATATCCTATATGGCTCGAGACATTTTAATTCCAAAAACAAAATCTTATATGGCCAAAACATTTTAATTATAAAAACAAAATCCCATATGGTCCAAAATATTTTGATTACAAAAACAAAAATCTCATATGACCTAAAATATTTTTATTCCAAAAATCGTATATCGAATCAAATCCCCCAATATTTGGGAAAAATTGCATAATAAATCAAATTTCAATATTCATACGAAAATTGATTTCAAATTAAACATTAATATATAAATTTTTCACAAAACAATATGAAAAATGCATACTTTATAGAATTAAATCCAGAAGGCAGAGATTAACCTGACTCTAATACCAAATGAAAAACTTTTTAAGAATGAAGCGGAAGCGAAAAGCATAATTAACCTCCAACCATTGCTTCAGATGAATTTCTCTAAGCATTTGTTCCGAACTTTAACTCTCTAGACCTGATGGTATGGAATAGTGTAGAAGAGAGCGGATTTGGTGACCTTAAACCTCATAGCATATGTGGTATTTATGAAAGCTCTGACCATCATAGAGTTCATAGCCACATAACAGAAAAAACCAAAAAATTAAAAGATAATTGGCTTTAGAAAATGGACCACAAATATTTATTAGATATAATATAATAATAAAAATATTTGCTAGATATAACAAAAAAAATATATATCAAATACTCAATAATGAAATAGCGAAAGGACATAAACTTGAATGAGATTTTATTGAGAAGGTTCAAGGCTTTGGGTAACCAAACAGATAATGGCTTTCAGGACAAGGTAGAGGGTTGGGGAGATTGGCCATACTAATTTTCTAAACTTCTTTGGTAAGCTAGAGTTTGCAAATTCATAGATGATAATTCTCTAGGCCATGCTATTGTTTAGACTTTTCTGGTTAGTAGCTACTGATCAGCAACATGATACTGCTAGTGTGGAAACCCTGGTGCAACTCAGTGTATCATGGACTTGTAATCTTGAGACGAAATTCGTGGTTTCAACTATTGAAGAATATAAGTATCATAAAATCAGTGATACTCCCTATGTGAGCATCTATTATGTTTCTAGCTAATTCATGATTAAATTATGCCTAAGCAAGTTAATTTTCACTAATTTCCTCCTATTTGTACTATAATTTCCAACATATTTTCAAAACTTTTCTGTAGTCTTGCACTACCTACCAACCATGGAAGTATTAATCTGTCATGTCCATTCGCAAATATGTGGGGGAAATATTAATAATTTGATGACTTCTTTTTATTGTTAATCATATGATACATATAATCAAAATAATATAAAGTTAATTTTGATGATTAGATTGACAAAATTTAACTTTTGTATAGTTATTTATAATGTAATAATCAATAAAAAGTATACTGTTATAATTAAATATCTCTCGTAATTTTGTTAATTTTTATAATATAATATAAATTGAGAATTTAAATTTAAAAAATAAGTCAATAACACTGAATTATCTGACGCATAATTAAAATTTAAGATGAAAAATTAACATTAAAAAAACAAAAGTAATTAATTAAAGAAAATCAAGATTTAAAAAAGTTAATAAAAACTAATTAAAAATTGAAATTTTAAACTAAAAATATATTATATAAAGAAATGTTAAAAACAGACCCTTTTAAACACTAATTTTCTTTTGTTGAAATTGATTAAAAATCGCAATATTTGATAAATGTTACGACTTATATAACAACTCTTCTGTGATTTTACCTGAAATTCTCGGGTTATTTTAAAAATAATTTCTTAAATATTTTAAAAAATATATAAAATGTGATGGATTGTTTAATTTTGTTTCGCAAAGATAAAATTAAAAAGGATTTTATATCTTGAAAATTTTAATATACAAAATATCAAATTATTCTTTGTCGCATAATTTATTTGTTGTATATTTTTAGTAATTAAAAACTATCTTAATTTAATTTTATTTTTAATATTATTATATTGAATATTGAGAATTGAAATTATTATAATATAATTTCAACAAGATTTTAAAAAAAAATAATAAAAAATCTCAAATTTTGGTGCTCCATTTGCATCTTCCACACTCCACAGGTTCGCATACTGAAATAACAAACATTGAATTGGAAAACCTACTCAGTGTGTGTCTCTCTCCTTAGTCGCATCTTCAAATCCTCCAACTCCACCATGTTCGGCTCCGTGCGAATCTTCTCCGACGTCGCTCTCCGCCTCCGCCAAAACCTATCGGTAAATTCTCCTTCGGCTCAATTAGCCTTCGCTTAGGGCTTTCTCGAACATTCTAGAGCTTCACGTTGTCCTTTTCTCTTCCGTTTTGCAGCTTCGAGGTGTGCGCGTGCAGAACATCAACATCGGAGGCGGTATGGGAGGCGAGATCCCCGACAACAAGCGTCTGGAGTACGCTCTCCAGCACCTGCACGGAATAGGGCGCGCGAAAGCTCATCACATCGTGTGCGAACTCGGTGTCGAGAACAAATTCGTCAAGGACCTCAGCAAGAGGGAACTCTATTCCATTCGCGAGTTGCTCTCCAAGTACTTGATCGGAAACGATTTGGTATTTTCTTCCCACCTTTTAAAGACCTCTTTCGATAAATTTCTCTATGCTGATTTGTAGAATAATAATAATAAACAAATGAGTAAATTACACCGTAGTTTCTTGAGATTGAGCAAAACTCCTATTCTTCTTTATCGTATTCAGCAGTCCTGTTTACAACCTCGTTTGCAGGGTACATGGGTGCTGAATACGAGTAAGTGGTGTATTAGGGTGTCATTTTAATGTTTTTCAGATGATTAAGGAGAGTTAGGGATGGAAAAAGGAGGGGTGGCAGGAGAAATTCGACAAAGTTTTAGGGTGTCAGTATAATATACTCAAAGCAAAATGAATCAAACTTCTTTCATTAGTTAAAATCAACTTATGTATATTAGTTTTTAAAGAAACGGATGAAAGAGTTTCTGTAAAATATGAAATGTATAATTTGATTTTAACTTATAAAATCGGTTTAATTTATTCTTACCTTCTTATTTTCTACTTTTATAAGTGTTTAAGGAGAGTTTATCTAAATAGGCTTGTTTGTTTTGTTACGTGTATGTGTGTTTCAGAAAAAGTGCGTTGAGAGAGATGTGGTAAGGTTGGTGGGCATTCAGTGCTACCGAGGGATCAGGCATGTGGATAACCTGCCATGCCGCGGACAGAGGACTCATACAAATGCACGCACCAGGAGGAGCCGGAAAACTTTCTCTGGATCGAGATAGGTACTGCTTGAGAAATAGATGAGTGTGAGATGATGAAATAAGTTTTGTTAGAGACTTTGCTGGTTTAAGTGAAATGAATGTTGATATTTACATGTTCAATTTATCTTTGGCAGGTTTATTTTTGCTTTGCAAGAGCTTTAATGGTCTTATTTGCATTTTGATGGGTTTATTGTCGTGGTTGATTAGCTAGCTAATCTGCTTTTTAAATTTGAAAATTTGTAATCATTTGTGTTGGGGCAAGTTTTTAAATTGTGGTTGTAGTTTTGTTGCAATTTTTTATTTTCTGAAAAATTGCCAACAAATGTAGCTAATACCATTGCAGTTATGGTCTCAATGCCGTCATGGAGATCCCAAAAGCCTTCATGTTAGGACTGAAATTGTGGTTGCAGACTATTTATAAAGCCTTAGTGTTGGTGTTACTGATGTGTTCACGTTATGGGTTGTGGATCAGTTGAGAGTGGCATTTGTTTTAGTACTTCATGTTAGGACTGACATTGTGGTTACTATTTATAAAGCCTTAGTGTTGGTGTCACTGATTTGATAACTTTATGGATTGTGGATGAGTTGAGAGTGGAATGTGTTAGCAGGTTATGATTTCCAACTTTTCATATGTTATGATGCTTAGTTGCCGGAGTCAGCTTCATTTAACATAGAAGATAGAATGTGTGTTTGCTGGATCGATGAGTTCCTAATATTCCAGTTTCTTGAGTGCAGTGAAATTTTCCACATATTCTCACCTCTCTCTCCCCATTTGTTGGTAAACCAGAGCTGAATTATTTTGCACACTTTCAGTGTTTTGATATTCACCGATTGAATGTGTTAATAAGCTACTAACTTATGAGATTAGCAGGGTTTGTGTTAATTTTTTCGAAGTTAGAAAAGAAATCAACTTATAGGTTTTCTACATTCTGATAAGCTGTCTCTAGTTCCTATTTGTTCATGTGCAAGGTGTAATGAGGCAAAAAAATGCAATTTTTGCAAGATATTCATAATTTTCAGGTGTACAGTAGATATAATGATATCTGAATAGAGATTTGCAAATTAAAATTTTTGAATCATCTTTCTTATACAAAATTATTTTGTGCAAAGAAAAAGACTGTCTAATGGTCAATGGTTCAGACTCTAAATGATGAATGAGAAACCCATTTTTGAGTCAGTATCAAAATAGTTGTTTTTTGACCATTCTTTACACAAGCAACATATCATGATATTGCACTGTCCTGATTATGATGGGGCAGGGGAGAAAAAAGAGGCATGGCTATAAACATGAATATCTTCTAAGTTGAGGCTTGGGAACATCATAAGTTACATCCCATTTGAAAGTTGTGGCATAAATACCACTAGCTGCTTCGTTTTGATTGTGTCAATCCAGAAATAAAACTCAATAATAACTCCATTATTGTTAAAGCGATCTCTTCAACCTCTTTTAACAACCTAACAGAGGCCACGGTTAGAAAGTCTTTCATGGTGATAGAGGAGCTTAACTTTGTCTGTCTGTATTGTCCCTCAAATTAGAATGAGCATGGTTGTGAGTTTTCAGATTCAATGGAGAAACATTCACTTTTTCCTCAACAATTGAAGAAAGGGTTTGAGGTTTAAATATGTGCAATGGAGTTACAAATTTGCTATCCTTGGATATGGGATAGAAGTGGTAGGAATCCCATCTTTACGAATAACTAATTTTCCTCCTTTACTTTTTCTCTCTAGCATTATAGTAATAGAAAAGAAAAGATATCGTGCTAGATCAAGCGAGATGGAAATGATCAAGTGGAAAGATATCGTGCTAGATTGGTGGTAAAGGGATATGCTCAGAAAAAAGGGATTGACTTCAAAGAGATATTCTCACCAGTTGTTAGATTGACATCTATCAGAGTTGTTCTTGGTATGTGTGCTGCATTTGATTTACATCTTCAGCAATTAGATGTAAAGATTGTTTTTCTTCATAGAGAACTTGAAGAAGAAATTTATATGCTCCAACCAGAAGGCTTTAAAGAAAACTTGGTTTGCAAGTTGACCAAATCTCTATACGGTTTAAAGCAGGCACCCAGGTGTTGGTATAAGAGATTTGATTCCTTCATTATTAGCCTTGGGTACAACAGACTAAGTTCAGACCATTGTACTTATTACAATAGGTTTGGTGAGAATATCTCTTTGAAGTCAATCCCTTCTTTCTGAGCATATTCCTTTATCACCAATCTAGCACGATATCTTTCCATTTGATCATTTCCATCTCGCTTGATCTTATAGATCGGCGGTAGAAGACGTGATGTTTCCGCTGGAGGGAGAAGTGTGTGCCAATGTGGAAGGAACTCACTTGAGAGGGAGATTGTTAGGAGTTCAAGGTGAGTTAAAATCCCACATTGAGTAGAAATGGGAAGATTGAATAGTATATAAGTGAGAAAGACACACAAACATTTAGTTTTAAGGTTTTTGGTAAGAAGGGGAGTCGTATTCACTTATATAGTTGTGATTTATTTCCATTTGTGAAAATCTCCCCGAGGATAACCCCCTCCTAGATCCCTAACATGATCTAGACAATATCACATATGTGTTAGTTTCTAATGACTTCCAATCCCGAGCATACCTGGACAAATCATACTCCATGAATTTTTTAAGAGTGTTAGTTGTATAAGATATCATTGTGAGGTGATTTACAACGTTGTTGCTATTCCTTTATCAAATAATAAAGATTTTAGCAATTTCCTATTCTTTCTACTTTATTCCTAACATCAACTCCTTTGTTTAGTATGTAATTTCTTACAAGCTCATTGTTAATTGTGAATATTTTTAAAATTAAGAATAGTATTCACTTTTTTTTTTTTTTATAATTATTCAAATAATTTATCAATTTTTTCATCATATCATGTAGGGCAGAGCTTATATTTTCATCATATTATTTCGCCAAAAGAGAGCCCACCACTTTTAGATGAAGCTTGTACATACTCAACAAAGCTTGTCTTTATAATAGATATAACAAATGATGATTTTCTTTATTAGTAATTTAAATATAAAAAAGTGATAAAGAGGGTGATGAAAATTTCGTTTTCAATAGAAAAATTGGTACAATTAATAATGTAGTAAAAAATATATTTATCTATATACATTTAATATATGACAGTAAAAAATAAATGATACTATTTTGTTTTAGAAAAGTAAAAATGTAATATATTTTATTTTTAGAAAGTAATGATCTTTTAATTAAATTTGGAACATAAAATAAAATTCATCACCACAAATGTAATGATTATAAGTATAAATTTAGGTTTACTTAATCCAACATATGAAATAATCCACTTGATATCATTCATTAAATATAAAATTATGTCCGTATTTCATGTTAAATTCTATTAATCTATTTTTTTCTGTTGTCATCTCCAACTAAATAAAAATGAGACACTCTAAAATAATCTATCAAATTACGTAACATGATAAAATCAAAATTTTCTTTCAATTCTTACATGTTTAATCTTAGGTTTCTATAATAGATGGAGTTGGACTTTTATTTTCCACTTCGAAATTAATTAGACAATAATTCTGTCAATAGTATAAATTACAGGTTTAATTTATATTTTATTTTCTTAATCATGCTTAAACCAATTTATTTACAACTAACTATTTGAATCATATTTTATGTCTAATTTAAATTTTAAAATTTAATTTCATGGATTTTCATTAACTATTAAGTTAAATATTTAATTATCATTAATTTTAATCCATATTATAAATTATAAGTTTAATTTTACACTTTATTTTCTTAATTAAGCTTAAAATAATTTATTTACAATTAATTATATGACTCATTTTATTTTAAATTTCATTTTCATGGACTTATATTAATTATTGAATTAAATAACTAATTATCATTTAAAATTTATAATAAGATTTTAAAATTTGTTCTTAGAAGAAAATTTAATTTTGTAATTATAAAAATTATTTTAATTTTTATTTACATAAAAATAATTCTAATACATACATATAATTTACGTAAAAAATAAAATGATATAGTAAAGAATAAAAAACTTTGGAATTCAATCAAATAATTATGTGCTATAAAGTTAATGTAAAGGAATAAACACGAATTTCTTAATTTCACTACCAATTCATTAATATAAACCCAAATAACAAGTGTAGAATCTATTAAATTAAGTCTACGAACTGAAATTAGGAATTCAATGAAGATTAGGAATTCAATTATAGAAATTTTTTAACAATATATGAACAAAAAAATGAGTAAAAACCCATATTTAAATAAATATAAAGTCAATAAAATAAATCAAAATAAAATATGATAAAATTCAATAAAAATAAAAATAATTTAAAATTAAAGTAAAGAATTAGTAAAAATACATGAATCAAATATTATGAATGAGTATAGAACTCATTTTTTTTTCATAATCATCTCCCAACAACAAAATAAAAAATTAAAAAAAAATCAAAAGTTAATTTTTGAACTGATTAAAAGATACAAGTCGGTATCACTTATATAATATTAACTTTATAAATATTATATAATAATACGATAAATAATTGTTTATAAAAATATGATAATATCTTCGTTAACAAATTTTTATATAAAAAACTGTATTAACAATAGATTTAGAGTAAAATTTTTTTTAACAATATTTTTACTTAACTCATTTAGACAAATTTTAATAAAATAAAATAATCATGATTATTCTACACAATATAAGTATTTAACTTAATTATTTTATTATACACAATAATTTATCATTGAACTATATTATAATTTTTTTTATTGGATCATTTAATCTTTTTAAAGAGTTTAATTAAATTTTTTATATTTTTAAAGTGAATAGAAATAATTTTCTCTAAGTTTAACACAAAAAAGTGAATTTTTCTTAACTATCAATAAATATTTATATGAGGGTGTGGTTTTTAACAAATATAACAAAAAATTCTTACCTACTCTCCTTCCTCTCACTCATCTACTTACCGTAAACAATTTTTAATAATTTTAAAATGTTAAATTATTTCACTAAAAAAACCTGTTTGAAGTTATTTATACTTTGAAAACTCATACTTTCAAAGAAAATATTATTAACTAATAAATCACCATTTTTTTTATATTAAACTCACTAAACTTGATAGAAAAAAAAATATTTTGATTGATTTTAAAAAAGTTTAAATTAAATTTAAAAAGGAAAAAAACCAAACCAAATTTAATTAAAAATAAAAATAATATTTAGCCTAAATAAAATAAGCATATGTAATGAGTTATATTAAACGCGAGGAATTTTTTTACAAACTTATTTCAATAAGCTTTATTAAATAATGTTTAAAGTTATAAGTTTTATTAGAAGAAATTATTTTTCTTCTTTATTTTCATAAATAAAACATTGCTTTATTTTCAAAAAATTATATCAGAAGTGAAAATAGTCAATTCTTATTTTCATTCCTTCTATTTTAAACATAAAAACAAATTTATATAAAAATTACATATTAAATATATCTATTGCTAAGTTTAATTTAAAAATTAAATATATCTCATGATGGTTTTGTATGGTTTGCAAAACGATCTTGATCCTTAAAAGAAAAAAGAAAAAAAGTATCATCAACGATGCTTCTGAAAGCACCTCTCTGTTATCTGACCCTAAACCCCCAACACGTTCCATCCATGGCGGGAGCTACAGGAAGAACCCTCTTCACCTTCTCCCTCTCTTCCTCTTCTTCTTATTCTTCCCTCACGCGCTTCGTCGCCAAGCGTGTCCCACTCCCCAAACCCCTCCCCATTCTCCCCCGCCTCCGCCCCTTCTGCTCCGTCGCCACCGCGCCGGAAAGCGCCGACGCGAAGCATTCTGTGCTCCTCGAGAGGCTCCGGGCGCGACACCTCAGGGATGCTGCGAGAGCCGCCCCCGAACCGAGGAAGAAGGCCAGGGGCGCCGCCGTTGCGGAGGCTGAGAAAGAGAGGTTGAAGAAGGAGAAGAAGGTGGTTGCGAGTTTCGAGGAGTTGGGAGTGAGTGAGGAAGTTATGGGGGCGGTTAGGGAAATGCAGATTGAAGTACCCACTGAGATACAGGGAATTGGCATCCCCGCCGTTTTGGAAGAGAAGAGTGTCGTTTTGGGGTCGCACACTGGCTCTGGAAAAACCCTCGCCTACTTGCTTCCCCTTGTTCAGGTATTGTTCTGCATTCGTTTTGAAAATGGAAATTTCTCAGTATAGTTTGTGAGCTAAGAAAGTTTAAGACAGTAACCTGTCCATTTTGTACACTTCCGGTATCAGACACTACCAATGCTCCTAGATAAATTTTAGGTTAAATGAGCATTTTTGTTCCTGAATATCTGACATTTCAGTCCCAGAAAGAAAGTTCTGATTTAGTCCCCAATGTGGATAAAGCTCGACAATTAAATCCTTTTGTATAACTTAAAAACAAATTGGTTTTTGAATTTTACAATTTAATGTCAAATTGGTTGTCAAAAATATAACTTGGTATCAGATTGATTCTCAAATATTCCAGCCTAATGATGAAATGGTCCAACGAAACTTAATTAGACATTCAGGTACTAAATAATATTTTAAGGTCTCATCGATTTACACATTTAAGGACCAAAATTGTCATCGGTTTACACATTCGAGGACCATAATTGCCATTTATCCTAAATTTTATATCGATATATTTTTAATTTTTATTCTTTAAACTTTTAAGAGCTTTCAAGGTATAATATTTTATCTACTGTAATATTTTGAGGAGGAATATTTTTCCCATGAGCATGCTTGGCTTCCTTTTAATAAATTCAGAAAAATAATTAAATTTTTTTGAATTGAAAAGTTGAAAAATAGAAGTAGAAGGAGTGTAGAAAATGTAGTAAGATGAGTAGTTATGTTAGAAAGTAAATTCCATTTTCATGAGAATGTAAGATACACGATCTGATGAGAATGGAATAAGAAGTAAGACAAATATTTTATATTCGTGGGAATCAAGAAGAATAAACATATGCCGGGTTGTTTTAGCAAAACTTGTACAAAACATGAGAATGTGTTATTCCTTTGTTTACTTAAATAACCACTCTTTTGATACCTTGAAATGAGAATGCGTTCTTCCCTAGTTCACTTTTTCTTTTTTTACCAAACATGAGAATATGTTGTTCCGTATTTTACTTCCCCAAGAATAACTTTAGATACCTTGAAACAAACACAATCTTTGAGTGAATAATGTTTGCACCTACTTGTCTTGTAATGTTGTTTAGCTTTAGCTGAGGCAAACTTGTCTAGCCATTTTTGTGGCAGCTGAGATTTTGTTAATTTGTTGCTGTACCTGTAGTTGCTAAGACGGGATGAACAATTGAATGGAATACTGTTGAAGCCTAGGCGTCCTCGAGCTGTTGTGCTGTGTCCTACAAGGGAGTTATCTGAGCAGGTAAAATGCATTTAACTTGTACAGATAACTTCTATTAAGTTGGATTACACACATTAATATGAAATGGGCTTTATAGGTTTTTCGAGTTGCAAAATCGATAAGCCATCATGCACGATTCAGGTGTACCATGGTAAGTGGTGGTGGCCGGATTAGGCCTCAGGAGGATTCACTTAATAACCCCATTGATATGGTAGTTGGTACCCCTGGCAGGGTTCTTCAACATATTGAGGAGGGAAACATGGTATATGGTGACATCAAATACTTGGTGAGTATCTCGCAATTGACAGTTTTTAATAGACGAAAATGAGTGTAAGCTTCACTTACTGATGGTAGTCTTTGCTTTGCAGGTATTGGATGAGGCAGACACAATGTTCGATCGGGGTTTTGGTCCTGATATACGCAAATTTCTGGGCCCACTAAAAAATCGTGCTTCAAGACCTGATGGCCTTGGTTTTCAGACTATCTTGGTAACTGCAACCATGACAAAGGTGTGTGTGCACCATAATCTTGTTGGTTGGCTACATGCAATTTAATGGTTTAGAAAATTATTCATAAAATGAGAGCCCTTATTATAAATGTGTACTGCAGTGGTCCTTTTTCACTTTTGTGGATTCTGGACAATTCCTTTTATATACAAGTGTAATGCATTTTTCATGATCAATTTTGACAATGAACTTCAGTGTTGACATCTGAGTCTTGCAGGCTGTGCAAAAGCTGATTGATGAAGAGTTTCAAGGCATTGTTCATCTGCGCACATCAACATTGCATAAGAAGATTTCTTCTGCTCGTCATGATTTTATTAAACTTTCAGGTTCTGAGAATAAGCTTGAAGCATTACTTCAGGTATACTTCTATATTTTGGCATGTCTCACATATGCCAACTAATGATTGATATTTTTAGGTTGTGTTGAGATGTGTAATCAAGTGGCACCAAGTGTCTTTGGGATTATTTGGTCCTGGGATTGAGTCTCACTCAGGCTGCTTTTCTTTCACTTTAGCTAATGAGATATAAGTCTAGGCTGTTGTTTTGTGTTAGGATGTGATGGTACCGACTGACTTTAAAAATTGCCCATTGTGTTTCATTTTCTTATGATGGTAGTTTCATCACATTTGGATTTTCTGCCATATATGCCTTGGTAACCATTGTCAAAATAACAGCTTGAAATTTGATAAAAGAAGGAATATGTATGCACTAATTACTAATGATTGTATTCATTAAAATCCTAATTACAACTTTAAAAGAAGTAAGTGAGCTAACTACTCTAAAAACTTAAGTTGTTGCGTGAAGACACATGAATGATTTAACCATTGGGCTTGACACGTGAATAATGCACAGGGCCACATACCTTGTTATGAAATCAACTTTCATTAGAATTATGGGAGTGGCAAAGATCAAAGTATAGACCACTTGGTCTCGTAGAGATCCTAATACCAGGTCAGGAGTCAACTATTCCAAAAGTTTAAGCTTAACAAAGACAAATGAATGGTTTTATTATATTATATTGTTACAATACAACTAATTATGATATTTTCTAATGATAGGCAACAAAACATAAAAGTTACTTAAAAATAGAAGAAAAATGTAATATTTGGTGCATATTGCATGTTCTAAACACTTGGTGATGACACATATTTTGTATTCACATTTATAACTTGTATCTTCAAATTGCTTTTCATATGTTTTATTTTCTATATTTTAACCTTTTTTTGGTCATGAGTAATAAATTGAGTTTGTTTTACATAAATGTTTTAATTCCGTATTTTTAACTGAACTTTGTCTACTCTTTTGATAATAATTCTGTATTTTTAGCCAATGAACAACAACAAAACATAAAAGCTTATAAAAAATAGGAGAAAAATGCAATATTTGGCGCATATTGCATGTTCTAAACACTTTTCTGTGCAAAAAGGTGAGGTATGACCCTAAATCTGCAATGCTTGCTGATCTATAGATATCTGTGTTTCACTGAGAAGTTTTAGAACAGATATTGAAATATTTTTAATTGGAACCAGTGATAAGTATTTGTATAGCCAAGTCTTTAACACATTCAATATTCTACTATTGCATTGTTTAATTTCTAATTGTGTTCCCACTTATGGTAAGGTTTCCTTTGGTAAGGGTGTGCAAATTATGATGTTTATTGATCGGGCTATTTTATGAGAAAAATGCAATTTTTTTTCGTATGTGGAAGCATCTACTTTTTTACAGTTTTCTTCTATTTTCTGTTCACATTAAACATTTTCATCTGCTTTTGCTGTTTTGTAATAAAAACTATGGTGCATGCTTTTCAAATCATTGACTTCTAGCAATCAAAATGGATTATCGCAACCTGTGCGTCAACCTATGGGTTCTAGTTGGGTTGGGTTAGTGAAAAATTGACTCACCAAGACCCCAGGTCAATTTGGCCAAGCTCACTTAGCTCATGGCTCACCCGAGTTCAACCTGTGGTGAGCCAAGGTTGGGGTGTTATTTTTTTAATCTTGTACTCTGATAGGAATATTAGAATTGAAACACAGAATAATATAGCTCAAGAACAATCAATAGAAGCTGAATATTGTATTATTGATGTACGGAGAAAAGGAAATACAAGAGAATTGAGATTCTCCTGTCCCAGAGCTAGGCTCGTAGAGCTCTCCATTTCTAATAAACTCCATAGTCACCAAAAGATTACCACTCTCACTTTCTCACGTCCATTATAACTGAAACTCCCCCTAACTTCTTTCTGGCCCACGTTTTCATGCTCCTCACTCCCTGTCATCCTGTTCACACACACCTGCCACCTCATCATTCTCTATTCTTTCTATTTTTTCTCTCATATACTTTCCACACAATAAGCCTCTATGATTTTGATGCACTAACTTTGCATCTAAGCCCACTTGCTAATTTGGACTCCTAACATACTTTTTTAGAATTTGAATTGTTTTATGTTTGAAAGTTCAGTAATTGTTGTTTTAGATTGTTCATTTTTGTAACTATTAGTACTGGATTTGTCATAGGGACATGGTATAGGGTACCTATGTCCCACATTGGGTATGGACTGCTTGTTGGAGTGTTTAAGTGCTTGATTCTCCCTCTTTGTTATCTAGCTTTGAGGGTGAATCTCCCGAATAATTGGATTTTTATCAATTAGTATTATATTTGGTTGTTGGTGTCTCGGAAAGGGTTACCTACTATGGAGGGTTCTAACCAAGAAGGGAGTTGAGTGAAGTGTCACCAAGTAAAGTGTTATAGAGTGAAAGTCGTGAAAACATTGGCTCCTAGGGGTGATTCTAGGATAGTGACTTGGGTAGTATGCGGTATCTAGGTCCCACATCGCGTAGTACGAGATGCTTGTTAGAGTATTTCAGTCTTTGTTTCTCTCTCCTTAATAGCTAGCTTTTGAGGATAGGTTTTCCAAGTACTTGGATGTTTATCAAATTGTGCTGTTTCTAATTTTTTTTTTTATTTCTCTGCAATTTCTATATATATATATATATATTTAATTTTAGGTGAGCTAATCTGTATGATTCACCAACCTGTGGTAGGCCAAGCTGGGTTTGTTATTTCTTGGCTCACCAAAATGTGAATTGGTTTGTTGAATCACTTTTTTACTAACCTGTGTGGTGGGCAAACCCTAGTGAGTTAGGTTGGCTCAGTTTAACAGCTTGGTCCATCTAGTTCTGACTACCACAGTAGTTGGCTTGGATGTTTTCTTGATTCACTGGGTTTTCATTATATGTTTTCTGATCACGTGATGATAGGTACTAGAACCAAGCCTTGCAAAGGGTAACAGGGTGATGGTTTTCTGCAATACATTGGATTCTAGTCGTGCTGTGGATCATTTTCTTGGTGAAAATCAGCTTTCTACTGTGAACTACCATGGGGAGGTACCAGCAGAGCAAAGGTAATATGGTCTATTGATATTCTTATCTACTTCACTTTATTTTGTTATGGTGAAGAATTAAGCTGCCCAGAAATAGGCACACTGTAACTGTTGAACTTGACTGTAAACTTTGAGGAGATATGTAAAGTGAAAGGGTGTAGCTAATGTTGATTTGAACTGGGTTAAGTTTACAAGGTAGGTACTTTATTCAAATAACTGTTGCATCTCCTTACTTTATTTCAAATCAGGTGCATCTTCTCTCTTTAAAGAAATCTAATCCACGGAAAAGAGGTAGTAGAAAGTGAAGAGTGTAAAATATATTTTACAAATGAGGCTTACAATAAATATGATACAATATACTGACTTTTGAAGCCTTTTTTTAACCTAAAACTTCAACAATCAGAAGACAACAATACCCTCAGCTTTGGGGACACTGTAAATAACTGATAAATTAACCAAGAAGATTTTACTGATAACAAAACAATAAATACTTCTTAAAACTCCTTCAACTTGTTATAGATAAACCCACTTGACCAAAGGAATATAAAAACTAAATATGAAATCTTGCAAAACTTGTATTACAATGTAATTAAAGAAGACTGCCACTGATTGTGTCAGTTAAACAACTCATTGGCCTTATACTAGACAGCTAAATGATGCAAAAGAAATGCTAAACAACCTTTCTGGAAAGAATTTTTTCAGTTTCTGTAAGAAAGGGACTGACTGAACTACTGTAAGGGTGCACAACCAAAGAAAACAAGCACCACTCGCAAGACACCGTTGAAGGGGGATGAGATTGTTGGAAATAAACATTGTATTTCCTGGTTATATTCACGTTTTAAATCCAAAATCCACGAAATAATGACTTTAAAATTGTTGTAATCATCATTTGTAAGATATAATAAGAAAATAATCATTTTAAAGTTTAATTTTTGAGATCCATAAACCCTGAGGAACGTGTTTAGAATCCAAAAACTGGCTCTAGCTTGAAATTCAAATTTGCTTTGACATGACAACAGGAAGTGAAGAGCAGCTTTTCCAACTTTCAGAAACTCTCTGTATGTGTGTACTTAATCTTGTTTAGGCCCTGCTATTGAATAATCTTCATTTTTTAATAATATGAGCGTCAAAGCCATTAATTGTTTAGTATGAGCTCTGAAAGTTTGAAGAAAGGTGAACCGAGGACTTTGAAATTTTGAGTTAAAGACTAAGTGTACATGAACGGTTTATTTTGGCAGTGGCGTATATTAGAGTGATAGGTATGTGTGAAGTGTGCCATATAGACTTTGTTTGGATAAACTTCTTTTTACGTAATTATGGAGAAACTCAGTATATTTTATATTCTTATTTTGCTCTTGTAGAATCGTTTACCAAACAAGATCATAATACTTAATTAGTTGGGGAACAAGCAATCTTTTGTCCATAAGCAATGCGAGTGTGGTTTAACTTGCTTGGACCTGCTTATCCATGTAATTTTTGCCCTTATCAATATGATATCAACTTTTTCTTTTGTCCCAGTGTAAATAAATATCATCAAGGTTTAAGGTATAATAATTTTGAGTAACTTGTTACTTTAGCATAATTGTGACTTCCGTGATACTCATGTTGATAACTATTGAATTCAACTTTGGCATCTGTAACTCTTAGGACTTGGTTAAACACACATGTTGGTGCTGACACGGCCTCTCTTGCTTGCTCATAAGTGTGAATACTAGTTTACAAATGTGGTATTTAAATAGCTTTTCATGTGTAAAGAATTAATGAAAAAAGAATATAGAGGAATAATGGGCCAAACAATAAATGGATTTTTATACGATAAAATTGAATGTGTCAGCTTTTGAGCCTATGATGGCATTTGAACCAGTGCTTCTCTGATGCTCTGTTTCCTATCATGCCCACTTATTTATATTGCTTTTCTCTTGAGTTCAGGGTTGAAAATCTCAGAAAGTTTAAGAGTGATGGTGATGATTGCCCTACGTTGGTTTGCACGGACTTGGCTGCCAGGGGTCTAGACTTGGATGTAGATCATGTTGTCATGTTTGACTTCCCCTTGAATTCTGTGAGCATTATATCTATTCATTTATTTAGTGGCCTATTGGGTCACAGAGGACCTTGTTTCTACGTTCCCTTTTTTATATTAATTGGCTATGAAATATTCTTTTTCCTTTCTATTTTAGATTGACTACCTTCATCGCACAGGGAGAACTGCTCGTATGGGTGCAAAAGGTAACAAATTCTTATATCATTTGATCAGTTTAGCTATTGATAATTCTTATCCTACAAGCAGTATTTTTTGCCTCAATATTTTGTAAAAATGGAAGCTGCAGTCAGTGTTTCTAGATTGCATGTACAGTTTGCCACAAATTTTCACTCAAGTTATAGTCACCTTGAAATTGCTTATAAATTAGAAGATAACATAAGGGATTACTGTGTAAGTAATTTAAATATCTGCATGCAGCATTTCTAACTGCGCTAAGAAATTTCTCATTTTGTACCAAAGCAGAAGGGAAAAGAAAGAAAGAAAAAGATCTTGATGTTTATCATGTTGGGTTATAGAGGGTTTTTTACTTGTTCCATGCTGCCTGATGTCTTAGTCATCATATCTTAGCTTACAGCTGTACATTGGACATTGCCGTTGTGACCGTACAAATTATACTTGTATTAGGAAGATCTGAAATGCTCTTTTCTCTTGCAGGGAAGGTAACAAGCTTAGTTGCTAAAAAGGACTTGGACTTGGCAAGTAAAATAGAGGAAGCAATAAGGAAGAATGAGAGTTTGGAGGCTATCACAAAAGAAAGTGTTCGAAGGGACACTGCAAGGCCGAACATCACAGAGCAGAAGGGAAAGGGCAGAAAAATGGTTAAAGTTTCAAAAGTAAAGGGCAAATTTGGTAGCCGTGCCAGTTCTGGGAATAATGGATCAGGTATAAAATCTGGTAAAGGGTCGCCAGTCAAATCTATGAAAAAAGGGATTACCGTTTCAAAATCTGGAAAACCTTCCAGTGCAAGTAGCAGCCTCAGAAAAGGTTCTTCAGAGAAGAGACAAACAAGTAAAACGGTCAGTGCCACCAAATCTACGAATTCTAAACTCAATGTTGTGGGGTTTAGAGGAAAGAATTCATCTTCAAATAACAAAGATTCGGTTTTGTGAAGTGGATTGTGCGTCACATTTGTATCATCATGTAGGGAGTAAATGGCTCTCTCTTGTGTATTTTAGATAGAGTTTTTTTGTTAGATAAGATTTTTCTTTAGTAAAAGTAGTATATAATTTAATGGTTTTTCTTTTTCATCGCAGCTATTTTATATATAACATTGTACTAAATAAGATTTTAGTTCTTGCCTTTTAAGACACTAAAAGGGTAGTTGACAACCATTTTTGAAATGCAACCAGTTATAATCTTATTATAATAATAAAATAATCATGATAATTTTTTATGAGATATTATGATTATTTTATTATTATAATATGATCGTCAAAAAAGATATAGCATTTTCTGTTTTTAATGTATGTCGTCAGGACAGGGACCAAAACAACTATTGTATGGAGGATAAAAATGTAATAAAAAACACATTTCAGAAACTAAAAAGCAAAAATGCTGTTTGCTGGTGTCAGAGACGGATTTACGATATGAAAATTTTCAATTCAATTTTTAAAATAATATATGTATATAAAATATGTAATTATTTTTATTTAAAAATTTAAATATGTAAATGATATTATTTCTTTATAATAAAATATTATTCTTTATAGTTTTTATTATTGAGATAATATATATATTATATTTATACAGTTTTTATTAGAGATAATGTCATTTTTTACCATTTCTAGATTAAATATTGAAGTATAATGCATTTTTCCTTCTAATACTTTTTCTTTTATAATGTTACTGTTATTATTTTAAAAAATATAAATAATTGTAAGTTATAATCAAATAACCTTATTAGCTTTTCTCATATTCTTTTGAGAATTAAAGATTATTTAGAAACTTTATTAATAAATCAATTATATAAATATTATATACATATATATTAATAACTTAAATTTTGTTAATAATTATTTTATCTTTTTATAATTTTTTTTATATTATTCATTGATTTGTTTAAAATGGAGCATGCAAAACATTTTAACAAGTGTTACGATTATAATAAATAATTAAAAATCATAAGAAATATGATGAATCTTTAATAAATTCTGATAAGGGAAATAAATTAATTGAGAATCCCAAAACTTAGCTAGCAGACCCATATTCTATATGGATTAAGTATCCAACATGTTAAAAAGAAAGGACTCAAAAAAATATACACCATAGTCAAAAGCATTTCAAGTCCTTGTACTTGTTTTTATGCTTCAGTTCCCTACACACACTATTTTACCTTTCGAGGCTTCATGTCGAGTTCCTTTTTATGTTTCACTTACAATGCAAATTTCTTATTATTCACATTATCTAATAAAATTAAGTAAAGAGAGGTAAATGTGAATACTCAATTTTTTTTTACAATTAATATATAATTTATCAGATACCATATTAAGAAAATAAATATTTTTTTTTACTTTATATACAATTAAATAAAAATATAAAAAAAATATATATGAGAAAATATTTGTAATTATATTATTTGGTGTGATTTTATTTCTATAATTCTATAATACGGTTCCTACAATAAATTATTATAATATATGGGTAATATTTTAAAAAAATATCACTATTGAGTTCTTTTAAAGAGGAATAACGCTATGAAGATATTTACTAATGGGTTATGAGTATAATTATTTAAGAAAACATGATATCACCTTTTGTACAAAAATCTTAAGTTATAAGTTTGTAGGGTCTTTCTAGTTTATATTGACTCAATGTGAGACTCCATTTCACACTTGAATTCTAACAAAAGTAGTGTATTCTATTTTTTACCGGAGAAAGATAAGTTCTTCTTTATGAATGATAATAAATAGGATTTAGACAGAAAATATTGATACAATAGTTGAATAAGTATGATAAAAGTGAAGATTTTATAAGTTTAAAAATATCTACAATCATCTAAGAGCTCATAATAAAGTTATTTAGAGCATAGAAAGTAGTTAAAGTTCTCAACCAAAGTAGAAAGAATAGGAAACAAGTTGAATATTTATTATTGGATAAAATAAAAGTAACAACAAAGAAAATTATACTAGGGATAGTGCCGACAACATCTCAATCATATTTAAAATCTGTTTGGCGTCATTTACATCAATTGCAGGTACACCCCCCATAGTAGATCAACAAGATTTTTGGAGTACATCAGGAAATGTAGAAGACTTGTGGAAAGACCTTCAAGGTAGTAAGTACATAAATTATCTTACAAAGGTTCTCTTATAAATACAACTAGGACACTCAAATACAATTATCAATTTCCCCTTAACTACCCAATTCCTTATTTAAGGACCCAACTCCTTAATTACCTGCACAAATAACAAAACTATATTTATCAGTTGTAACTTATTTCATAACTATAGTTAAGTATATTGATATTAAGATTTCTTACCATGAAACAATGAGATGATTGAGTATATAGTTTGGATAAACGTCAGTAAAAGTAACACAACTGCAGCAGTAGTAGACGCTATTTTCCAAGGAGTATTGAAGTACTCATGTATGAAGATAGACTTGTACTTGTTGCAAGGGTTTTCATAGAAATCATTTAAGTCATTGCAGAGAGAAAAATATTGTGAATTGAAATTTGGCATGTTAATATATGTACTCATATTATTAATCATTGTAACCACTTTATTAACATCACCAGTCCAATTGACAATAATTTTCTTATCAATAAATAAGTTCACATCATTTTCAGTATCGATAAGAAAATTTAGAATCGCTACGTATTGGTTAATGATTTGTGTATCTCGAAGGAAACATTCCTCATATGCCATTATATTTCGGAAGAGCATTTCTGTGTCATCATGCATATTCAAGATTGGCATTATCAACACTCCCTGCTTAGAATAGGTCAAGTCAAGTAATCCTGCATTTGGATTGACCTTGAATTTAAGACCTGCCTCCTTTAATTGGCTTGCATTGTATACATGTTTAATTTCAGTGCACTCTCTTAGATTTCCAAGATCAAGCTTTGAAGATGATATTGCAAAAGATCTTAAAAGATCAGTGAAATGTTTTGGGGAGTCTCTTGGATATACAGTTCCTAAATCAAAGTTCTTAAAATGTTGCAAGTAATCCCTAGAAAGGAGGAAAATTCCTGACTTAAATCAGTAAGGTCGTAAAGTTGTTCAAGAACAAAGAAAGGAAGTTGATTCTCTAGTAGTATTAAGTCATTCAACATATATGTTAAAAATGATGGTTTTAGAAACGAAGGGTGCTCTTGCTCCCAATGGTTTAGAAAAAGCTCAATTATGAAACAAGCATCAACAAAAATTATCTTTAAGAAATCATCACTATTATATTTGATAGGCTCTGCATAAGAACTACGAGTTCTTTTTTCTAACTCTTTAAGCTTCCCAATAATATCTCGCATAGGTATTTGGATTCGATATAGAAATCCCTTGAGATATTTCAATTTAAGCTCTTCCATTACCTCAAAAGTGTTGTTTTCTTTACCAACATTAACATCAAGGGCCAATAGAAACAATTTGAGGTGTATAGACTTTTGGATTACTTTCACGAATTCTTTTTGGTACCTTATAAATGCATTGTTTATCGAAATCATTTATTTGTTGAGATTTTACATTTTCAAGCATCTTGGTCCATTTTGTCTCCAAATGTTGTATTTCTCTTCTCATTAAATCACTCTGTTGTCCTTCCATTTGATAAAAATTCTGTAGCATGAAAATTGATAAAACAACATTGATAACCAACATGATAATCAAATAAATTTTAACAAAACTAAATAAATAATTTAATTTATTATACGAAGTATTATCTTATTTAAAAAATATTGAATATTCATAGATTTATATAAATTGATATTTACTGATATTGTGTGAGTAAATTAAAAAATCATACCAACAATTATCTTTTACCCTTTTTTATGTTTTTTTTTTCTTACCGTATAACACATCCATATGAAAAAATAAAAACAATATTTATCTTAGGTCCCGAGATAAATGAATCAAATGTATAAAACCAAATAATAACACCAACGTAAAAAATTATAATATACAAAAAATGAAGAACTGTATAATACATAACAAAAAACTCAGAAAAAAGTATAATTTTTTTATTAATTATATACTCACACATAAAATGAATTACTATGTTGTTAACAAATATCAATATAAATATCAACGAAAAGATATTATTTATCTACAATTACCATTGTTTTGTAATTATATATGTTTTGTCCTAATTTAGATTCAATAGTAAAAAAAAATTATCATTAAATCGTTCGAACGAAATCTCTATTTTTTTTGTAGTAGTAAAATTTTTGTTATACGTTATTTTTTATATTGTAGTATTATGTCATTGAAATATTTATAATATATATATATATATTATAATTTAATTATAAATTAAAAATTTACACATTTATTCATCCAGTAATATTAACTTCTTCGAAAATCAAAATATTTTTATTTAATTATTTAAGTAGGAGTTTTTACTTTAATTTTAACTATATCAAAATGAAATAAATATCTAAAAAGGAATATTAACAAATAAAGTTTTACATTTTGAAATATGATTGATGATGTTTTGGAAAATTTAAGTGTATGTGAAAAAAAATGAAGGTATAATAATAAGAAAACATACTAAGTAATATCAAACAAAAATGAACTTATATACTTTGAATTGAGCTTATTCTAGAGGTACAAAATTTTCATAAAAAAATATAAGAATATTTAAGATATTATAGACATTAATTTTATGGTTGAGTGGATAATTATGATTAGTTTTTTAAGATCACAAACTCAAAGGTCCCATCAAAGTATAACTAAGATTCTATTACTTTGTGAACTAATAGATGAACCAAATTCATTTATAAAAAAAATATTATCATGTAATGTATTTATAATTAGCATTTATGAACCCTATATAATATAGTTGTCAAATTAAGTATATTTCAGATAAACCTATTTAACTAACTAATTATTGTTATATAATAGGATTATACTATCCATATTCAGCAATCTATGAATGAATCTGATTCATTATGGTTGAAGTAAGATCAGATTAAAAAAATAGAAAAATATTAATTATGAATCAAAACCAGCTTAACTCATTTAACGAATAAAATGAGATAAAATAATAGTGGATTGATTTGTGATTATTTTATTTTTCAATTCTTAATAATTTAATTTATCGTATTCGTGTATAAATATGAATTCATGAGAAAAATGAGAAATTTACCAACTTTAATAATTTAAAAAATAGAAAAACTTGGAAACACAAAATATACATTTAAAGTGAATCAACCTACCAATTTCTCATGAATTAAACGGGACTACTGCTAAATGTTTGAGTAAAAAAAGAAATTAGTTTAAACTAATCCATTTTAACCTAAATTCGATTTTAAATTCAACAGAAATCCCAAGAAAATAATTAGTGAAAAAATAGAGTAAGGAAGAGAAGGAACCTGAGATGGTGAAATTGTTGATGATTAGGATTAATCTTCAGATCCCCAATTCAGGAACCCTAAACCCTAAATCTCCCCAATTAATCTCATTTTGATTGAATAATGGTTCCTTCAATCAAATTCGGCTTTGAAAATTCAAGGAGATAACAAAACCTATCTGTTCCAACAGCCACATTAATTTGGTTTAAATAATTGCTCACATCCCGTGCCCAAGAAAAGAATATATTTTCTTCAAGAAAAGAATAAGTTTTTTTTTTTCTTTTTAAGAAAATAATATTTTTTTAATAAAAGAATAAGTAGAAAAGGACAAATACTTCTACTCGTCAATTTAAACGAATTTTTGCTTTAGTCTTTTTAGAAGAAAAATCAAATCAAATAGATTTATCTGTAAATTAACATTAACTTATAATAAGTTAATTGTTATCATATATAAGTTAATGTAGCGTTTTAAAATATAAAAAACAATAAAATTAAATCCATTAATAAATTTAAATATTTCAATGTAATATTTCAGAAGATATGAAAATTTTGAACAACATAAATAATTAAAAAATAATATAACTTTTAAGTAAATTAATTTTGAGAAAATAATTTTAAAAACAGTATAACGTTTAATAAAAAATAAAAGTTGGTAAAACTTTAGAAAGGTAGAAGGTAAAGTCGTAAAATTTCAGTAAATATATGATAATAATAATTTAAAAATTTATGATTGAAACAAATGGAAATATTTTAATGTAATTTAAAAAATAAAAAATAATAAGGTTAAATTCATTAATAAATTTAAAGGTTTCTATATAATATTTAAAAATATATGCAAAATTCTAATAAAATAAATTATTAAAAAATTATTTTTTAAGTAAATTAATTTTGAGATAATAATGTCAAAAAATAGCATGAAAATATTTATTAAAAAATAAATATCAGTAAAAAACATCGAAAAACAAGACAAATAATTACTGGCAATGCACAAATTAATTATATACAGTATAAATATAAACTTTGCAGTTTTTTTTTTTCCATTCCATTTCTTCTTTCTCTCTGTTTTAATTGAAGCTTCTCTCAAAGTGGTGTCTTCTTTTCGTTTACGAGAAAATATGCTCTTTTTCATAATATGATGAAAAAAATTATAAATTATTTAAGAATGTGAAAATACACTAAAAAAAAATTTATTATCTATGGAATATTTTTCACGAAATTTTTTTTAAAAAAAAAATTAATTACCCATTAAATATTTTCCACATATTTATTTTTATGAAAATTTTTCAAAATTAGAAATTTTCCAGATTTTTTTAGAAGTTTTTCAATAAGGATATTTATGTAAAAAGAGTTGTTATTAAAAAATAAATTGTTTGAAAATATAAATATAATTAGATAATGATATGAACATGTTGATTTTGAAAAGAGAAGGTATGATTTCTTTGATTTTAAGTTTTGGTATAAATATTATTGTATGATAATATGTATGTTTTGAGTTGAGAATGAGGTAAATATGAGTTGTAGTGATTGAATTGTGAATATATGATGTTGGATGTTTGAAAATTATATGTTTTAAGCTTTATCTTTATTGTTTTTAACTCTCGTCACTCAACCGAAGGTTTCTGAGGAGTACTTTGGTGGAAGAGGTGGTTTTCGTGGTAATGATTTGCTCAAGTGACAAGTTGTTGCTCAAAGTGAGGGTAAGTGAGGGTAAGGCAAGTGATCTTTCACTTGAGTAAAGAGCATGTCATTTAAGAGAGGAATCTACCATAGAAGAGAGAATTGATCCTAAGTGTCTTGCTCAAGTGATAGTTGATCGTTCAAGTGAGAGACTAGTAGAGGAGAAAGAATTAATTATGTAAATGTCTGGCTCAAGTAATGAGTCATTGCTCAAGTAAGATACTCATAGACCAAGAGTTGGCCATAAGTTTATTCTCGTTCAAGTAAGATGAGTTCGTTCAAGCAAAAATGAATTAGAAAAGTATATTTTGTTAATTTAAATGAAATAAAAGATCTTCAAAAGCATGGGTTGGTGCCTAATGTAACATACCAAAATATCTATACTAATTAAGTGAAAGTTCAACACATTAATCAAGATAATAATTCTATCACTATTACATCATTTAGGGCTAGTTTTCAAAATATATAACAATAATAGTGATTCACTTTCTCCACTAATAACTTCATAATTGTCAAAATATCAAGATAAAAGTAAACATATTATAATATGACATAATGTTTGTAGAAAAGCTTGATATTCTTTTTCAGCAGCCTCCCGTTCTTAAATAGGTGGCAGATCATATCTTTTACATTAATATGACAGATTCTTGGGAATATACAATTAAGAGAGGGATTACAAGATATTTGCTGTTACAATAATAATTATTGAAGATTCCTAACAGCTAATCTATAAAAGATAATAAAATATATTTATGCCTATTAACATTCCCCTCAAATTGATGCGAGTAAGTTAACCAGCAACAATTTGCCAACAAGAAACTGATGGCGCTGCCTAGTCATAGCTTTCGTAAATATATCAACAACTTGAAGATCTGTGGAGATGTAAGGGAGAGAGATAACATTACTAGTCAAGACTTCCCTAATATAGTGACAATCCACTTCAATATGCTTGGTACGTTCATGGAATACAGGATTTGCAGCAATCTGAATAGCACTTGTATTATCAGCATGAAGAGGTGTAGGGTTAGGTTGTAAAAAACCAAGTTGCTTCAAAAGACTACGTAATCACACAACTTCAGCACAAGTAGATGATATTGAACGATATTCAGCCTCAGTAGAAGATTTAGAAACATGATCTTACTTCTTACATTTCCAAGAAATTAAGGCACCACCAAGAAACATACACCAACCTGTAGTAGACCTACGAGTATCTGGACAACCTGCCCAATCCACATCACTGTATGACATAAGCTTTAAATATGAGACTTTTGGAAAGAATAACTCACGTGTAGGTGATCCTACAAGATAGCGGATAATGCGACAACAACAACAAAATGAAGATGTCGAGGAGAAGACATAAACTGGCTGACTTGGTGAACAACATATGAAATGTCAGGCCTAGTTATTGTGAGGTATATAAGACTACCTACCAAACGCCGATAGAGAGTTGGATCTGACAAAATATCTCCTTCATCTTTCCTGTATTTAACATTTACTTCCATAGGAGTATCAACTAAAGTAGTTCCATCTAAACCGGCCAAATTGATCAAATCCAGAATATACTTTTGTTGATTTAAAAAAATACCATTGGATCGATGATGTACTTCCAATCCTAAAAAGTATGTAAATTGTCTAAGATCTTTCATGCGAAATGTTGCATGTAATTCAGCTTGCAGCTTAGTAATTAGTCCATTATCAGTTCCTGTAATGATGAGATCATCCACATAAACCAAAATGAGAACTATACCCGTGGAAGACTTGTGAAAGAAGAGAGAATAATCATATTGACTCCGTGTGAAGGAGAACTTAAGGAGCGTAGTACGAAACTTCTCAAACCATGCCCGAGGAGCCTGTTTAAGCCCATACAAAGAATGTCGTAGTTTACAAATATCAGTAGAAGAAGAAGAAGTCATACTAGAGGAAAGTTTCATGTAAATTTCTTCTTTGAGATCACCATGAAGAAAAGCATTTTTTACATCCATTTGATACAATGGCCAAGATTGAGAAGCAGCAAAATATCAAGACAAAAGTAAACATATTATAATATGACACAATGTTTGTAGAAAAGCTTGATATTCTTCTTCAGCAATCTCCCTTTCTTAAATAGGTGCCAGAACATATCTTTTACATTAATATGACAGATTCTTGAGAATATACAATTAAGAGAGAGACAGGAGATTTACTGTTACAATAATAATTATTGAAGATTCCTAACAACTAATCTATAACAAATAATAAAATATATTCATGCCTATTTACAATAATTACATTAGGTGATGAAGTATATCCTTACTTCCTACTTTTCTCTAATGATGACTCCCCCAAAAATTTGTTACCTGCTATTGTGTAAATGACACAATCATAAAAATTCAATAAAATAAATAAAAAAAAAAAGATAAGTTAGTGACAATTTGCAAATAAGTAAAACACTCATAACTTTTAAATCATATAATGTAACTTCTTATGTTACTGTAAGAACTTATAAAAGATTTTAAACATTCGCACACATTCATAGAAACACTGACAACTTCTGGAAGGTAATAGAAATTTGAATTATTGAATTCATTCCAAAAATAAAAAATACAAATAGAAGAGCAAGAGAAATTATCTTATAGTAATACCATAAAAGATTTAAAAAGAAAAGAGAAATATTGAGAAAAATAAATTTCAAATTTCTTTATAATGAGTCAACCCAACTTAATATTATTCACAATAAGGATTTATATATACAAAATATTTCCAGTCGTAACATACTATTCTACATGATTATATTCTTATAAATTTATATTATTATTCTTATAAATAAATTATTTTATAATAATTTATCTCAAAAATATAGGGATATAATTGATTTTTTAATACTTCCCAATCATGTTGGAAAATGAATATCAATAACTCATAACTAGTGTGTTTTATTGTGGAGAATTTTTTTCCCAATGATTTGGTGAACACGTCAATAAGTTGTTTGGTTGAAGGAATATATTTAGTTTCAATTGAAAGTTACAATCTATTTTTATATGTCTAGTTCTTTCACAAAATATTATATTAGATATAATATATAAAGTTGCTTTAATGTCACAATATAAAAATATTAATTTTGGATGCAATATCCAAAAATCTCTCAACAATGAACGTAACCTTATATATTCAACTTATGCTAAGGATAAAAAAAAAATACAATAACCTATAATTGATTTTAAGAATCTTGGGCAACCTTTCCAATTTGAATCACAGAATGCACAAAAGATAAAAGATAAATTATTTTGTGAAGAGAAAAATAGAACTTAACTTTAATTATTGTTTAAATATCATAGTACACATATTGTAGCTTCTATATGAGGTTTGCACTACATAAGTGATATTTAGAGAGAATAATTGTCAAATAAATTGAGTGACCAACAAATCTCCTATATATTAATATTAATGTATCCTTTATTAATTCATCCTTGTCTAAAAGCTTTATATTTTGTTTTATGGGAAAATTCACGAACATACTTCCCACATATCTACCATCTTTAACAATATTCAAAGTTTATTTCTTTGGTAATATGAAAATACCTTTCTTAGAGAGAGACTTTAATGTAAAAAATTAAATCACTCAATTTTTTTTTTCCAAACATGATTGTAAAGAAATTGTTTAAGATTAGATATATCAATTCGATCTGTTGAAAAATCTCACATTGACTAAAAATAACGCCAAACTATGGTATATAAGTGAGATATAAACCTCACCTTCTGAACTTGTTTTGAGAGTGAGTTAGGTGTATAATTATTTTCTACGTTTCTACACAATCATTATCGATTATGAGAATATTTTTTTGTATAAATCAACAAAATTGTAAATAACTTATTTTATGTACATCCAATAAATTGAATAACTATAGAAAAATTGGTAAAACATTGATAAAAGACTTATTTGAATTCATATAAGAACTTGTTGAGGTGACACATAAGATTCTCCCCTTGTTATTGAAAATCAAGAAGAAGAGATACATAGATTTGATTTGTTCAGAAGGATCACGAAGAAGAAAAATGTTATGGATGTCAAACTGATTAACAGACCAATATTGTGCATCTTCCAAAGCTAATAAGCAGAGTAAAATAAATGTAAATTTTGAACATTACCCATTAAAAAAACATCAATAGTGAATAAAAATTTACCCATTAAAAAAACATCAATAGTGAATAAAAATTGTTAGAAAAACATCAACAACAAATAACACATCGAGAAAACAATGATGACAAATAGTATTAGTTGGAAAAACACTTATGGGAAAAATTGTCAATGGTAAACAATACCCAAAAGAGAAAGCAACGATGATGAACAATACCATTCGGAAAAATGATGAACAATACCTATTAGAAAATTGTTGACAATGAATAATATTCAATGAAAAATCAATGGTGAATATCATTTGGAAAAATGTTGATGACAAACAATAAATATCGCAAAAATGTTAACAATGAAAGGAACACTGCAAAAATATTGAATTTATTTATTATTATATAAAATTATAATTAAATTATAAAATATATTATTTCATAATATGATATAAAATTATATATAAATAATATTTATATATTAAATCTAAATAAAATATCTTTAATTTAAAATAATTAAATATATAATCTTATATATAAAAAAAATTATTTTGTCTAATTTCGAAAAGATAAGTTTTTTTATTTGTACGGTATATCATCGATTAAAAAGAAAATCAAAAGATGTCAAAATAATCTTTTATATTATATGTATATATATTAATAGATGGTAGAGTATTATAAACTAAAAGATAAGAAATTAAAAAACAAAATAAATACGATGTCGACTATATTTTTTTAGTAGTGAAGAAATAAGGTAAAAAAATTATTTCTTTATTTTTTTTTGTTCACTATTATAACATATATTAGCATATGTAATATATTTTTTTTATTTGCTATCAATTCGTTAGTTGTTTTAATGTTTTATTTTGATTCAATGTTAAAATATTGAAAATTTAGGTTAAGGTTTAGAGATGTATAAGAAAAGAACTATAAACTCATTTTTTAAGAAAAGAAAAATTGATAGGATTGATGAAATAACCTCTAATATACCAAATTTAAATTCAACGAGTAATGCTGAGAAAAGTGGTGTTGATGAGGATACGTGATCTTGGAATACATCACAAATTTATGATTATTTTTTGAGTTAAATAAATGAAATTCGTAGAGCTTATGTAAAGTTTAGACCATATCACTATTTTATGAATGTCTCATTTTTCTAGTTTAAATAATCATTTTTATTGATTTTCAAGTTATATGATTTTGTTATTGATTGCATTGAAAAAAAATTTGGTACAAATTCGATACAGATATAATAATTAATGATTTTTATAATATGAAATATCGTCAAGTACAATTAAAAAAACTAATTAAATATATTAGGTATATATTTGACCTTATATATATAATTATTTATATTAATTTTAAATATATATAAATAATTTATTTATTTATTATATTTATTTTTACATGATAAATAATTTTAATATATATATATATATTATATTAATTAGTTCAAATTCGATTCCTTTATTTAAAATTTCTGACTCCCTTCCTGAATGGAGGAGTAAGAAAACAAAAATTTGTGCTCTCTTTAAGCTTTTGGTATTATATTGAAAGGATTAAGATAAATCAAGTAATGAAGGATGAGTTTGATACCGTGTTCAGAGAAAAAATATAAAAAAATTTATTTTCTATGCAATGAAAAAATAAAAAAACATATAGGAAAGAATATTTATAGTTATACGAGTTTGTATGATTCTATTTCCATATCTCCACAATAGTATCTCTTTACAAATAAATATTTTAATATATGGATAGTTTAATATTTAATTCAAAAATTTTAAAATATGATTATTTCTTAATAATAAATAAATACATTACATATTGATAAATTGATAAATTGGTTGGTAAATTTTATTCATTCTGTAACTCCAATCTTAACCTGCTAAAATTTAATAGTTATATTATGAAAAAATAAAATGTTCATTTTTCATTTAGAGAAGATAACAAGTTTTACTACAAAAAAATTCATATTTTCCACGGAACAAATTCATGGGGAACACTTAAAAATCAGTAGGAAATTAATTTTTTTCCACGAACTTTCCACTGCCATAAGTTTGTAGGTAAAAAGCTTAGTAGGAAATTATTTTTCATTATTTCCTACAAACAAATCAGTGAGAAATTTCCCACAAACAAAATTTATGGGAAATTTCCCACAAATAGAATCCATAGGAAATTTTTCACAAACAGAATCCATGAAAAATTTCCCATAACCAATCTAGGAAAATTACCCACAAATAAATTCATGAAAATTTTTTATAAATATTTTTTACAGAAAAATTTGTGAGAATTTTTTTTTCTATAATTCAAAATTATAACATATTTTTCAATATATTTTATTGAATTTATTATAATTCAAATAATGAAACTTACTAAATTAAAATTAAAAACAAGACACACAACAATTATATTTAACATTTTTAATATAATATTCAACAAGTTTAACAGTCAACTAATTCAATATTTCACAAATTCAACTAAAATGTCAAATAATGCAATGAAAATTTCAATTTAAACTATTGCAAAATGAAAATGTTAAAGTGTATAAACTAAGCTAAACTATCTAATAATCATTATATTCAACTCCATCATTTTCAGTTTTCTGTTGATCCTTATCTTGTTCCTGTTGTTGGTCATCTTATTCATTCATTTGTTGTTGCTCTTGATTATTATCAACATATTCTTGAAGTAATGTCTGAGCTATTTCTGCTGCTTCAGGAGGAAGATATGGGACAAAAACCTTAATAAATGTCTCAAGTTTTGAATGCAAAAGGGGAACTGATGCCTCACTGACTACAAGTCGTTCTTTAAGTTTGTTAATCTCTTCAGTATCATGAGATTGACTAGAAGATGCTTGTGTATGCTTAAGGATGTTACCATCTCCATCATTGTAAACACGAGCAAGATCACCAAACCCATACAAATATCCTTTTTTCTTTTCACCAGCAGCAGCCACCCAACATCGTGTTCTAAGCTTCTCCTCTTCAATAGGGTCTAGGGGAGTGCATTCTGAGCTACCAACACGTGTTGAAAGATCAGACTTAGCATCAGCAAGTTTAACTTGAAAATCTTCCTGTAATACATAGATAAATGTTATTTTATGAATATATTAAATATTACAAAAAAAGACATATCATCATAAGAGTTACTTACATGAGTCCTCTTTGATCTATTATCAACAAAGTCACCTGTATTTTTTCTTATATGTGTTTTCTCAAAGACTTCATCAATAAATAGAGTCCGACCAATTTCTTTCGACTGGAAACAAAAAATTATAAATAAATATGTGCACATCACGCATTGTTAATTAATTATCAAACAAAATTGATTTTATAATGTATATACCATTCGGATGGCATGCTCATGCATGCTAATGGAGCCACCAGTGTACATACACCCACCCTTATCAGATGCCCTATTTTTCTTGGCTCGTTCACGCTTTATATGATAAGTAGTTGTACTCCAATGGGCTAACAAATTATTCTATATACTTTCTCCAATCCACATCGGACGTTTACCAATATTTCGAGCTTCCATGAACATCTTAGAAAGTCTGTGAGATGCTTTTGAGTTGAAATTTTTCTTTATTTGTTTTTCATCATCAGGTCTCCATTTTACATGTCTCTATATAAGGAGAAAAAAAGTTTAAACATTTATGCTAAATATTAAATATCAATAGATAATTAATAAACTAAAATTGAAGTTAGAGGGAATGAACTAAAAATACCTTAAATCTTTGAAAAAATATCTCTTTATCTTTCTTAGGAATTGCTCCCCATGTAAGCCAAGGCTTTTGGTATTGTTGTCTAATGGTGAACGTGATAGCCTTTGCTGCAATTTTACATGGATGAAACCTAAAAGATGTAAAACAAATCATGAAATTTTGAAAGTCATTTATAGTCCACCAAGTCTTCCTTCATATGGTAGATGAAGAGGAAGATGTTCCATTGAATCAAAAAATCCTGGTGGGAATATTCTCTCTAATTTGCACAAAATAATTGGAATATTTTGTTCCATTTTAATCAATTCATCCCTTTTTAGTGTTGTAGAGCACAAATCTTTGAAGAAATGACTTACTTCAACAAGAGGATTTAAAACATGAGTCGGCAATGAACTAAATGCAATAGGAAGTAAACATTCCATAAACACTTGACAATCATGACTTTTCATTCCAAGAACTCTTCCCTTTTCAACATCAACACATCTCGCTAAATTAGAACAATAGCCATCGGGCATCTTAAGTTGTTTTAGCCAATGACAAACCAACTTTCTTTGTTCTACAGTTAAGGTATAATTTGATTTTGGTTTTATCATCTTTTCATTACCTCTTGGCTTTAACTCCAAGTCTTTTCTCTTACAATATAAGGCTATATCCATTCTTGCCTTCTCATTGTCTTTTGTCTTTCCATTGACATTCATGACAATGTTGAATATGTTATCAAAAAAGTTCTTCTCTATGTGCATCACATCTAAATTATGTCTCAACAAATTGTCTTTCCAATATGGAAGATCCCAAAAAATACTTCTTTTTGTCCAATTATGCCATTCTCCGTATCCATCTATTGTTGTCATTGGTAAACCATATTCTGTAACTTTTAGCAAATTCATGACTTTATGCCAAACTTCTTCAGGTGTTAACCTAGGAGGTGGTCCATCCATTTCAACTTCCCCTTTTTTAAAGGCATTCTTATTCCTCCTAAATGCATGATCAATGGGCAAGTGCCTACGATGTGAGTCAAACCAAGAAGGTTTTCCCCCATTTTTTAAGGTAAATGCCTTTGTATGCTCCATACAATGCGGACATGCTAACTTTCCATAAGTCCCCCAACCAGACAACATGCCATAAGCAAGAAAGTCATTTATAGTCCACATCAAGTATGCCCTCATCTTAAAATTTTACCTCTTAGAAACATCATATGTCAAAACACCACTCCACAACTTTTTCAAATCATCAATCAAAGGTTGTAAATATATGTCAATACCAACCTTTGGATTTGATGGTCCCGGAATGACACAACTCACAAACATAAAAGGTTTAGTCATGCACATTTCTGGAGGAAGATTGTATGGTGTAAGAATGATTGGCCAACATGAATAAGGGGTATTTGATGATTGAATGTATAGGTTAAATCCATCAGAACATAAACCAAGTCGCACATTGCGTGGCTCAGATGAAAAATCTGGATGTACCCGATCAAAGTGTTTCCAAGCTTCCCCATCAGATGGATGACGTAACGCACCTGAATTTCTTCTATTCTCATAATGTCATGTCATGTGTTTTGCAGTTTGCGTTGATGCAAACAATCTTTGTAATCTTGGAATTATAGGCAAATAGAACATTGTCTTAATCGGGATTGAATTTTTTTTGCTTGTTCTACTATTGTAGTCATAATATCTTGACTTGTGACAAAATTTGCATTCAATTAACCCTCCATCTTCTTTTCCATATTCATTGTCATAATAAAACATACAACCATCCCTACAACAATCAATCTTCTTAACCTCAGATCCTAATTTTGAAACTAACCTTTTGGCATCATAAAAACTTTTAGGCAAATACTCCTTAATGGGTGTCACGTCTAATAACATTTTTGAAATGAATTCCAAACATGCATCAGGAACATTCCAATTGGACTTACATGCTAACAACCTCACACATATGGATAATTTTGAATCGGATACAAGGGCTTATTAGCATCTACCAACAAATTATAAAATCTTTGAGTTTCTTCATTTGGAGACTCTTCCATATTACTAACATTGGGCACTTCACCTGATTCATGCTGTTTGAGAGCATCCTTTATCATCTCTTCCATTAACATAAATTGGTCACCTTGAGCAACATCTGCATCACTTCTTGAAACATCCATGTCATTATTATCATCAAGTAAATCCAAATGCGACATTTCTTCACCGTGATCAACCCAAATCCAATAATTAGGCTTCGACATTATTTAGTTATTTCTATTTTATTAAACACAATTTTGTACTTATTTTTTCTTGCACTTCTATGCTTTAGTGTACAAGAATAAGACCAAATCCAAACATCTTTACCACAAGTACTAAATGATGCAAAGTGAAAAATCACCTTCCAATATAACAGTATACTCCCCAACTTCTATTAGCAGAAGTCAAATTATTATTTAGGCAAATGACTAAGGATAGGCATATGAGAAGGTACTAAATGAGGCCATAGAAGAATTGGAATGGTTTGGAAATCAATTTCACTTGCTTGGCAAGGAAAATGGAAGTAATTAATAGTGTAGACATACTCATTTTCACTCTGGCTCACAAATTTACACCACTCATTTATATTGTGAATGAAATTGAGCTGAAAATGAAAGGAGAATTTCCCAAAAGAATGTTCAATCCTAACATGTAAGAAGAAAGTATCATGATTTCCAATCATCTCCATATTCTACTATCTCAGCAAATATCCAATATGAGAAATACAAAACCCATCATTTCCAGCCCCCTTTCCACCTTTTCTAATTACCCTCTATCATATGCACAGACTGAAACATGGAGAATTGGAGTCATTCTTATTTTTGACTTTTTCTCAATAATCTTTACATAAATCGTCATAAATATCAAAGAGGTGAAAAATAGCATAAAACACGGATACAGAAACAGAATGAAAATCACAGGAAACTGATGTAAAAGCTTAAACCTAACAAGCATTTCAAAACAATGCACAAGAGAGAATGATGTAATTTTGATACATACCCAAGAATTTAGGAATACAGAGATTGTCCCAAAACCAGATTCCTGAAACAAATGGGTGAATATTGAACTGAAGAGACTAAAGTAGCATGGAGTCCTGAAATAAATAAATAAATGAATTGAGAAAGGACAAGTTATCAGGAGGGATTGCTTGAATGATTAATGCTTTGTAAATTTGAGGTTGAAAATTAAAAATTGAAAATCTTGTGGAACCGAAAGATTGGATGATCGAACCCTAAAAACTAAGTATTTCATGTCAACTAGTCGAACATTGGAAAGGGCGAATACTAATAACATACAAGATTTCAAATGCATTTCATGTTAACAGCAAAACAAAAAAAGGACTTCTCCATCTTAACAAGTTATACATTTCAATTTTTACTAAATAGTTGTGAAATTTATGATTCTTCCATGGGAACATAGAGGGTTTATTCGAGTTTTTTTAATAATTTTATTTTTTTCATTTTTAAACCCACAATTATTTTATTTATTATTTATATATATAACTTTTTTCCTTTTTAATGGGAGAGATTAACCAAGAAGAATGTGAAATGTCCACTTTGTTAAAAAGTGAGTAGCTTATTAACTAATTACTTAGTAAAAAATAGTTTTTTTAACACATCACTTATTTAAATTTAAATATATGTACATATGATCTTTTTCTTAATTATATAAAAGTAATTATTTGGGTCATTTAAAAACATAAGAACAAATATTGATAAGAACTGAAAATTTAAAAAGAAATAAAATTTAAGAATTACACCACTTAAAAAATTTAAAATAAGTGAAATAAGATTTAAAGAGAGAATCACACTCTCAAAAGAATAGTATAAACGGCTATATATAACTATGAATCTCTCCGCCAAATTAGGAATTAATTCAAATGTATTCCAAATAAAAAAATAAAAAATCTTAGAAAGTTCTTATTTAAACACTAATCAAAGTTCTCAAGTAGTTCAAGTCTGTTTTGTTGGAGAAGGCCCAAATTTCTTCAGGTTAATTGGGCTAACTACTTTAGGTTTTGTTGAAATATTAGACATATACTTTTCATTGATAATATATCAGATTTCTCTATAAATAAAAATTAAGGAGAGGTTGTTCATGATCAGCTCTCTTAAATAATATTCTATCTAATTTTATTCCAAGTAGAAAGTTCTCTCAAGTTTAATATAAAAGCAACATAATATTAGCCCAATAAGGAAGAGCTCATTGGAGAATAATTTGTATACTCCAACTTACACTAGGTTTTATTAAAAAGTTGTTGGAAAATCAAGAACTTTTTAAACAATTAAAATAAAATTTTGATTAATTTCACTTAAAGCCACCTGAGCTTTTTTGTAAGGTCTTGGATTTAAAAACTAAAAATATAATAAATAATTACCTATATTTTATTAATTACACTAAAGTAAACATATAAATAAAAAAATTATACAATATATTTTAATATTGAATTTTGATTGAAAATAATTAAAATGAAATTCAAACCAAAACGAAAAAAAAATAGTTAGTCAACCAAAAAGTCTACTTAATTAATAAATTATTTTAGATCGACTCATAATGAGCCGAATAACTTATTTTATCATCTCTATTAAAATATGTTTGAATTTAAATTTTATAACTTAATTGTTCGAATTCATGCATCACATTAAGTGTATCGATGGATTTATTCTAACACCTTTAAATATATGATGAAGAGAAATAAAATAATGTTAGAAGTTTAAATGTAATTATAAATTTCACACTAAATTAAAAAGTTATAAAATTCATTTATTTAATAAATTTAGATTAGATATGGTATTTAATTTACTTTTAACAATTTTCACCTCACTCAGTCGATATTTTTTACTCTCCTATATATTTTATGTCTTCAAATGAAACACATTTTACCTTCAACCTGAATGGATTTAGTACAAATGAAACTGACCAGTTTGTGAAGGTTTTTATGTAAAGAAAGATTCATAGATTTTGAATGTTTATAACTAGAAAGGGAGGAGATAAGTAATTGATATAACTAGTTATAAGATATGTAACAACGAATCCAAATACAGAAAGAAATAATGCAACCAATGGAAATACTGTTGAAATGGTAAGATATCATTACTCATTATGAAACTATACTTGCACTGTTTCCTTATCATAATATTTCTCGTTTGGGTTTAGGGTCCTAAACCTTAAACCCTAAACCCTAAACCCTAAACCCTAAACCCTAAAACCCTAAAATCCTATAAAAATATATTATTATTTATAAAAATAAATTTTTGAAAAAAATATTTAATGAGTAAATATTTTTAATTTTTTTATTATAAAAATAATTTTTTTGGAAATATTTAATAAATAATTAATTTTTTCCTATAAAAATAATTTTGTAGGAAATATTTAATGGATAATTATTTTTTTTCCCACAAAAATAAATTTATGTAAAATATTTAATGGATAATTATTTTTTTTCCCACAAAAATAAATTTATGTAAAATATTCAATGGATAATTATTTTTTTTCCTATAAAAATAAATCTATGGGAATTATTTAATGGTTAATTAATTTTTTCCCATAAAAATAAATTTGTGGGAAATATTCAATGGATAATTATTTTTTTTTCCATAAAAATAAATTTGTGGGAAATATTTAATGGATAATTAATTTTTTTTCATAAAAATAAATTTGTGGGAAATGTTCAATGGATAATTATTTTTTTTCCATAAAAATAAAATTGTGGGAAATATTTAATGGATAATTGACTTTTTTTCCATAAAAATAATTTTGTGGGAAATATTTTATGGGTAAATAGTTTTATTTTTGTAGTGGGTAATTAATTTTTTTTCCATAAAAAAAATAAGTGGGAAATATTCAATGGGTAATTAATTTTTTTCTCATAAAAAAAAATCAATGAGAAATATTCAATGGGTAATTAATTCTTTTTCCATAAAAAAAAATCAGTGGGAAATATTCAATGGGTAATTAATTTTTTTCCCATAAAATAAAATCAGTGGGAAATATTCAATGGATAATTAATTTTTTTCCCATAAAAAAAATTAGTGGGAAATATTCAATGGGTAATTAATTTTTTTCCCATACAAAAAAAATCAGTAAGAAATATTTAATGGGTAAATCATTTTATTCTTGTAGTGTTCAGTGACTAAAAAAGATTTATTTTTTTTATAGTTTTTAAAATTAAAATAGCATTTTCTCAAATTAAATATTAAAGTTGTATAAATAAAAAATATTTTTTCATGTGTGAATTGTAATAATTTTTTAGATATTTTTTCCATCATTTCTTCAAATACTAATTGTAATAATAGAAAAAAAATATTATTTACAATGCATAAATTTAGATATAATATAAATATCTTATTTCAACTTTCTTTTTTTCATTCTATTTCTTCCTTTTCTTTTCCTACGTCCCCCTCCTCTATTCCTACATCTAGTTGTACAAATTTTCCATCTTATGTTTGACAAAAGAAACCTAACTTCTTCCTTATAAATGACAAATAATAAGATTTAGATAGAAAATATTAATACAATACTTGAATTATTAAGATAAAGGTGAAGATTATTTACAACTTAAAAAAAATCTACAATCATCTAAGAGATCAAAATAAATTTATTTAGTGCATAAAAAGTAGTTAAAATTCATAACTAAAGTAGAAATAATAGAAAACAAGTTAAATCTTATTATTTGATGAAATAAAATAACAACAAAGTAAATCATCTTACACAATTGAGATACTCAAATACAATCATCAATTTTGATCTTAACTAACTTCTCAAATCCTTATATAAGGACTAACTCCTTAATTACCTGCACATTTAACAAAACTAATTTTATTATTTGAAATTCATTTGACAATAGTTAAGTATTGATAAATATCATGATTTCTTACCATGAAATGTTGAGAAGATTGAACATACAGTTTGGATAAACGTAAGCAAAAGTAGCACAATTGCAGCAGTAGTTGAAGCTATTTTCCAAGGAGTATTGAAATATTCATGTATGAAGATAGCCTTGTACTTGTTCCGAGGATTTTCGTAGAAATCATTTAAGTCCTTACAAAGAGAAACATATTGTGGAGTGAAATGTGGCATACTAAGGTATGAGCACAAATTATTAATCATTATAGCCACTTTACTAGCATCACCGGTCCAATTGACAATTATTTTGTTATCAACAAGTACACTCACATCTTTTTCAGTATTGATAAGAAAATCTAGAATCGTTATGTATTGAGTAATGATTTTTGTACTTAAACAGTTACATTCCTCATATGTCATTATATTCTGGAAGAGGGTTTCTGTTCCGTCATGTATATTCAAGATTGACATTGTCAAAACTCCCTTAGAATAGGTCATGTCAAGTAAGCCTGCATTTGAACTAGCCCTAAATTTAAGACCTGCCTCCTTTAATTGGCTTGCACTGTATACATGTTTAATTTCATTACACTCTCTTGGATTTCCAAGATCAAGATTTGATGATGATATTGCAAAAGATCTTAAAAGATCAGTAAAGTGTTTTGGGGACTCTCTTGGATACACAGTTCCAAAACCAAAGTTTTTAAAAATGTTGCAAGTAATCTCTAAAAAGGAGGAAATTTTCTGACTTGAATAAGTGAGGTCATAAAGTTGTTCAAGAATAAAGAAAGGAAGTTGATTTTCTAGTAGTATCAAGTCATTCTGCATATCCGTTAAAAATGATGGTTTTAGAAATAAAGGGTCATTTTGCTCCAAATCTTTGTAACTATTACATCTTATAAAAAGCTCAATTATGAAGCAAGTATCAACAAAGATCATCTTTAAGAAATCATCACTATTATATTTGATAGGCTCTGCATATGAATGACGAATTTTTTCTTCTGCTTCTTTAAGCTTCCTAATAAAATCTCGCATAGGTAGTTGGGTTCGATTTATAAATCCCTTTAGATATTTCAATTTAAGCTCTTCTATTGGTTCAAAAGTATTGTCTTCCTTACCATTATCACATTTTTTGTGATAGGGACCAATTGAAATAATTCCAGGTGTGTAAGCTTTTGGATTACTTTCACGAATTTTTTGTGGTACCCTATAAATGCAATGCTTATCAAAATCATTTATTTCAGGAGGTTCTACATTTTCGAGCATCTTGATCCATTTTGTCTCCAAACATTGTATCTCACTCACTAAATCTCTTGATTGTTCTTCCATTTGATTAAAATTCTGTAAAATGTAAAAATTGAAATATATTAACAATAAATTAAACCTCCACTGTCAATTTAACCCGTAAAATATTTTTTTTTATAGATATAAATTATGAATATATGAGTTACTTTCTACCTCGATATACTAACATTCAAATATTAATCTAAAGAATTTTTCAATAGTTAAAATATTTTTTATATATTTTAAAAAAATAAAAGTTCTTTCTTAATATTTTAAATTAGTTAAAGTAATTATTTCAAATTTATTAATTTTAATTTTTTGAAATCTATTATAAGCATCACATAAAATGTTAAACTTTAAAAAAATTATAAGTTCTTCTTAAAATCGAGAAAAAAATTAAATAATTAAAATTCAATATTTTAATTTTAACAAGTTTTACATTTTGTTTGGATTCGCAGATGGATGGGTAAGGGAGTAAATTTGAAAGGAAAATTTAAATTTCAAGATAAAAAAGCGTGAATTTCAAAAAGAATTTGCTTCATCTCTCTTTCTCTCCAATTTGCGAAGAAATGAGCGAAAAAACATCTTTATATATTAATTAATTATATCTTTTATATAATTTAATATATTTTATATATTATAATAATAATAATTAATTAATATAATATTAAAATAATAAATTATTAATAATAATAAATATTAAATAAAATTATAAAATTTTTTTTTATTTTAATATAAATAATTAAAAAAATTATTAATAATAAATAATATTATTAATAATATTATTAAAATAACATTTATTTTTTATTAAAATATTATTAAAATTAATAAAAGTATTTAAAATATTTTTAAAATAATAAATTTATTTAAAAAATTAAATTTTTTTTATTAATAATAAATAAATTTTTTTATTAATAATAAATAAAATTATTTTACTTTCTTCTCATTTCTACTCATTTCTCTTAATCTAAACAACCTTATTTTCTATTTACTTTCCCTTCTTTTCTTTCTTTTTTCACTCCCTCCAATCATCTCCTCAATCCAAATACACCCCTTAATGTATTTTGAAAATAGATTAGTCGGGTATGAAATTCATTTTTATTTTTATAGTTATATAGTATGGAATTTATATTAATATTTTTAATTTCTAATTATATTATAAATAATATAACATAATTATTTTTGTAACGAAGAAGTAGGTCGAATCATAATAGGTAGTATTTGGATTTACGTTTTTAAGTACAAAAATATTATTCACAACTTTTTAAGTAGAAAAAATTATTCACGACGTTTTTAAATAGTATATCATTATTTTAGAAATATCATTGATAGATAATTTATAACTATTGTATAAATTTTTAAATTTATTAATTTTAAGTCTTTTGTATAATAACTATTGTATAATAATTACTAAAATACTTTCTTAAGTTTTAACTTATAGAAAAATTTATAAATGTTTTTAGGAACCCACAATCAAGTAATATTAAATATTAAATTCAAACATTCTATTGGTAATTACAACATTCTATATGAATTTTTATGTTATATTGTTGATATTTTTATAATATTATATAATTAGTTTTTTTTATTTATGTACAAAAAATTATGTAATAGTGAAAGTTTTCTAATACAAATAATATTTTAAATGTATATAAATATTTTTCTAAAATTATTTATATTCAACATATTTATAGTTTTAAAATAAAATAATTCAAAAATAAAGAAGATTAATAATAATTAAAAAAAAAAACTAAAGAAAATGAGGAAGTCCATGATGTAAGTCACTTGATTCAAAACTATAATATGATTTTTTATATATACTTTATTAATTATTCAAACTTCATTCACGATGATTTAGTATTATTATAACTTTTTATAAAATATTATTATATTTCAAATTCAATAATTTATTTAATATTATTATAACTTTTTATAAAATATTATTTTTTTTTTTTAAGAAAAAATTATCTCTTAGAATTATAGAAAATATTTATCAAATTTAAAAAATTTATCAACCTAAATAATCGAATTTAAATTTACTAATAGTAAATATTCAAAAATTGTCATGAAAAATTCCTGTCAAATGTAAAATCTTAAAAATTTTATAAAAATATTTTTTACCTAAGGAAAATTGGGGTTACATAAGTTATTTTTAAGTTTATAGATTTTGATTATTTGAAACCTTTATATACACGCTTTCTTGAGAATTTTAAAATTAAATGAAATAATTGCTTTATTGAAATTGAATAATTGAGATTATAAAACAAAATTCAAATTTAATAATTTTAATAATTTGAAATAGAAATTGCTGAAATAAAACCGTTAGATTAAACTTTAATAATTTAATTATTTAGAAACTGTCATAATTGCTAAATATCTAAAATTACTAAGGAGCATAGTAAATTATTTGTTGAAATTATGAATATTTAATATTTATTTTATTACGTGTGAATTAGTTAATATTATGAATTTCAAAATAGTTTTAAACATTTTCTTGAAATTTAAACATTTGAAAAAAAGTATACATGTTATTTAGTTTAATTTGATAATTTGAAATTCACTAATTTTAGTTATTTAAAAGTTAGTATAAATATTCTTTTGAAATTCTAAACCTTTAATAATGCTACAAATTATTTATTGAAATTGTTATTTTGTTGAAATTATATAGTTGAATTAAAATATAATAAATTTAGATGAAGCATGAAGCTACTAAACGAGTAAGTTACTACCAAATTATTATTATATAATAAGATTATGATAGACAAACCTAACTACCCAGATCCAACACAGAGCCAACGAATTAGTACAGAAAATGATATAATTATATAGATTTCATCTTATTGAACCGATGAACCGATTTATGATAATAAATTAAATTTAAATTTATTATTAATATAAAATTAATATGCTAAAAACATAAATATCCATATCTCACATAAAACAGAACAAGGAATAGAAGGAACCTGAGAACCTGAGATGGCGAAAATTTTGAGGATCAGAAGTAATGTTCACGCACTTGACAAACACAGCTTCAGACTGATATGATTTTGTTGGAATAATAATGCTTCCTCGTTCCTGCTTCATATAAAGAGAGTCGTTCAAGCTTAACCAAGTTCAGCTTTCAGAAGTCAGTCAACGATAAAGGAAGTCTATATGCTTATTTTGACTCAACAACCCCTTCTAATAATTTGGTTCAAATAATTGCTCTTCTAGTGTCCCACGAACTATGACCAATGCATTCTACGCCACATGTTTAGATTAGTCTTTTCTTAGGTCTTTTTGGAAAAAAAGAATGAGAAAAAAATGTTGGAAAAATAACAGAAATAATAAATAAAAATAAACTTAAATATTAAAATAAAAATAAGCATATATCAAATTTTTTAATATTGGAAAATATTTTCAGTAAAGAAAAAATTTAGTGAGAACTAATCTAATCAAAACTTCTAATCCAATCAAAACTTTTATTAATAATATTAATAGATATACACAAGTTTTTTTAAATTTCGAAAGATTAACATAAAATAATCTTTTCATCAAGTGGTTAATCAAATATAAAAATAAATCTTAATTGATAGTTTAATTAGACAATAGAAAAATTATATCAGGTATTTTTTTTCCATTAATTAATTTTTTTATAATTGTTCTTTGATAATTTTTTTTCCTTTTTCAGGATATATGTATGTATACGTACTTGTTGAAAGTGCAAGTTTAAATTTAAAATAATTTTTTACCACATATTAATTTGATTAATATAAAAAATAAATTTAGGACCACATTTTTTTTTTCTTTTTTTATTTTAATTTATTTTATATTCAAAAGTAGTTCACTTATTAATGACCACCTAATAAAAAAATATTTAAATAAAAATATTTTATATATAAGTTAATTTAAAAAACTCTTTTATATCAATTTTTATTTTAGTTTAATGCATAATTTTTTTTTAAATATTAAAAAGAAATTAGACCAAACATATTTTAAACTTACGTCTCACACTAATCTAGTTCTACTTTTTTAGAAAAATTTCAAATTAATTTTAGTAAAACACTAACCTTTCTTCTGATATGCAAATATAATCACTTTCTTTATCTGATAATGTATTTATTAGAAAAATAAGGTTATTTTAATAAATTAATTTTGAAAATACATATTTATTTATAAAAACTTTAAATTACAAATGATAAAAAATATATTAATTTTTTTTTAAATTTCTCTTTAAATATATGTTTACTATTTTCATTACTACAGTGACATAAGCTTTTAGGAAAGGTAGATATTTATTTTTTAAGTATTTTATTTTTTTATCATATAAATGTTAATTTGTACTTAAAACTAATTTTTCGAATTTATGAATGATCATTAATGTAATTTATGATTATTTTAATTTTTTTATTTTATTTTGAGATTTGTAATTAAATTATGCTAGATTATAATATTAATGTTAACCATTTAAATTAAATTATATGTAAAAATTTGAAACAAAATACTTTTTTTCATTTCTATAAAGATTGTTTAAAGTAAATATTTTTTTAACTTCCATTTTTAAAGTAATTTTTTTTAATAAAAATGAATCCATAGGATTTGTATAGGTGTTTTCCTTTTATTTATTTTTTGTAATATGGATTTTTTTGTGTAGTATAAAAAAAGTTGTTAAAATAAAAATAAAATGTTAGTTATAATTATTTATTTGTGTAATTAGTTGTGTTAATTCAAACTAAATAAAAATAATATTAGTAAATCACTATAACCAAAGTACATTATACATATTTAGATTTTATCTCACCAGTCTAAGTAAAAATTATATTAAGTGGAGTTAATTGAGATTATACTAAATTCTAGGTTTGTCATTTTTAGTTTAAGCATAATTAAATATATTTAATAAGGAAAGTAAAAAGGAAACCAACCCATAAATGGGTTTTTTCGTGCTAGTGCACTCAAGATGCCATTAACCAAGGAAAATGTGTAGAACCGATTGGTTAATTTATATAACCAATTCAAATAATAATTTAATGGTGTGTGATAAGGATTGTAATTTGGACAAGTAAAACATTAATGAATCACCTTATAATATTATAGAACTTGTTGACTAAATCTAATTTGTGAGGTTGTAGAGTGGAAGATAAGAGTGTTTAATTGCATTTGCATAGAGTAGATAGTTTACACGAATATTATTAGTTACGGATGGATTTAAGTGACAAATATATTTTTTATTGACAATAATTTATTGACAATGTAGAGTTAGGGTTGCTTTTATCTAAGAAATCATAAAATAAATCATTGTTTTAAGTATGTGGTTTGATTGAACCATTGATGGACTACAATTTGTTTTTCATAGACAAAGCTCTTCACATGAATTTCCTTAAGAATAATTTGTTCCATTCATTAAAGTAGAAACAAAAATTATTATGGAATTTTCTCCTAAAGGTAATAGGAATTTGAATTATTGAGTTGAATCTTGACTATTGTTGATTCAAAAATCAAAGATGCAAGAGGAAGAGCAAAAGAGTTCATCCTTGCACTAATACCATAAAAGGTTTAAGAAAAGAGAAATATTGAGAAAAATGAATTTCAAATTTCTTTACCATGAATCAACTAAACTTATATGGTTCACAATAAAGGATTTTTATATACAAAATATTCCTATTTGTAACTACAAATACAAATGAAAAAAAATATCTAAATCAAAATATTTTTTCTAACTAAATAACTATAATGTATGTTAAGAAAAAATTTAAAAGAAATTATGCCTTGCATGTAATTAAATGAAAAGATAAAAAATATATACAAGGGAGAGTATTTATAATTATACTATTTTTTATGATTTTTGTTCTTATAAATTTACAATACTATTCCTATAAATAAATTTTTTTATAATTTTTTATCTCAAGAATATTGAGATAATATTGATTTCTTAATATTTTTAATTATATTGGAGAGTGAATATTAATGACTCATAACTTGTGCTTCATTGTAGAAAAAATTGTTTTCCCAATTGTTTGGTAAACACGTTGAAAGAACATATTTACTTTCGATTGAATAATCTTGAATATTACCACAAATAAATTGAAAATCTATTTTTATATGTTTAATTCTTTCACGAAATAGCGAATTAGTTATAATATATAAGACTACGTTAATGTCACAACACAAAAATGTTAATTTTGGATGTAATATTCACAAATCTCTTAACAATGATTATAACTAATATAACTCACAACAAGTATCAATCAAGTTAAAAAAAATAATAACCTATAATTAATTTTTAAAATATTTAACAATCTTTCTAATCAGAATCATAAAATGGATATAAAGATAAATCATTCATATATATTTAACTTTTACTAAGGATAAAAAAAACAATAATTTATAATTAATTTTCAAAATATTTGACAATTTTCCCAATCAAAATCATAAAATGGATATAAAGATAAATCATTATATGAAGGGATAATTTTGATTATTTTTTAAACATCGTAGTACACATATTGTAGCTTAAGTATGAGGTTTGCATGGAGCATTCATGAATTTGCTCATTCTAAACACTACATATGTGATGTTTGAATGAATAGTTGTCAAATAAATTGAGTAACAAGAAAATATCTTATAAATTGACATATCCTTTAATAATTCATCTTTCTTAGAGTGAGAGACTTTAATACTAAAGTAAAACTTTGAATCACTTAAATTTTTTATCCAAAAATAATTGTAAAGAAATGGTTTAAGATTAGATATTGTAATTGTTTAAGAATATCATCTAGATCAACAAAGTTGTAAATGACTTATCTTTCGTACATCAAACAAATTGAATAATTGTAAAAAGTTTGGTAAAACATTCACATGAGACTTATTTTAATTCGTATAAGGACTTTTTGAGGTGACATACAAGATTCTTCCCTTGTTATTGAAAACCAAAGAGGAAGAGATATATAGGTTTGTTCGGAAAGATCACCAAGAAAAAAAAATGTCATAAACGTTAAGCTCAAAGCTAATAAGCAATGTAAAATAAACATTAATTTGAAATAGTATCCACTAAAAAAATATCAATGGTAAACAAATAGTACTTATTGGGGAAAATTTTTGTGGTAAACAATACCCAGAAGAGAAAACAACAACGATGAACAAGACCACCATTTGAAAAAATGATAAACAATAGCTATTAGAAAATTGCAGACAATGAATAATATTTACTAAAAAATTGAAGATAAACATCATTTGGAAAAATATCGATGAAAAATAGTAAACCATTGCAAAAACGTTAACAATGAAAGGAATTTACCATAATAATGTTAATAATGATCAATATTTGTTGGAGAAATAAATAACAAAAAAAAAACACTTGAAAATGTACATAGTATATAAAATAATTTACACCTACAAGCAATGATGCCATAAGAAAACAAAAATTTGAGTTCCCTTCTTAGTAGGCTCTTGGTATTATGTTGAAAGGATTAAGAAAATTAAGTAACGGAATATGTTACTGCTCTGATACCATGTTAAGAAAAAAATTATTAATATATAATTAAATGAAAAGATAAAAAAATATATAAGAAATAATATATATAATTATACTATTTTATATTATTATATTTCTATAACTCTACAATAGTATCTTTATAAACAAGTTATTCTAATATATGGATAATTTAATATTTATTTCAATAAATATATTGTATACTCATACTATATATTTTCTAAGATTGTGATTGGTAAATTTTATTCACTTTGTGAATCTAATTTTAACTGCTGAAATTTTGTAGCTGTATTAGGAAGAAATAAAATTCTCTTTCTTTGTTTCTTTGTTTAGGAAAGATAACAAGTCTAGTGGCTAAAAAGGATTTATTATTTTTATAGTTTTTTAAATTAAAACAGCACCATTTATTTTTCTCAAATAAAAAAATATTTTTTCATATTGTGAATTATATATTTTTTTAGATGTTTCTTCTCTTCGTATATTAATTGTAATAATAAAAATAAAACAGTGTATAAATTTAGATATAATATAAATATAATATTTTAATTTTTTTTTTTATTTTATTTCTCCTTCCTCTTTTTTACTTCTCCTTATTTTCTTGTAAATGACAATGCATAGAATTTAAATAGAAAATATTGATACAATATTTGAATTATTACTATAAAAAGGAATTATTTACAAGTTTAAAATAATTTACAATAATTTACTTGTAAAAGATAATGATAATAAAGTTAATGCATAAAAAGTAGTTAAAATTTGAAACCAAAGTAGAAAGAATAGAAAACAAGTTGAATCTTGATGAAATAAAAGTAAGAACAAAGTAAATCATCTTACAAAGGTTTTCTTATAAATTAAACTAAGAGACTCAAATACAATCATCAATTTTACCTTAATTAACTTTTCAATTCCTTATTTAAGGACCCAACTCTTTATTTACCTGCACATTTAACAAAACTAATTTTATTAATTGAAACTCATTTTATAGTAATTAAGTATTGATAAATATCATGATTTCTTACCATGAATAGCTGAGATCATTGAACATACAGTTTGGATAAGTGTAAGTAAAAGTAGCACAATTGCAGTAGTAGTAGATGCTATTTTCCAAGGAGTATTGAAGTACTCGTGTATGAAGATAGCCTTGTACTTGTTCAGAGGGTTTTCATAGAAAACATTTAACTCCTTGCAGATAGAAACATAATGTGGATGGAAATGTGGCATGCTAAGGTATGAATTCAAATTATTAATCATTTTAACCACTTTATTAGCATCACCGGTCCAATTGACAATAATTTTTTCATCAACAAGTACATTTACATCTCTTTCATTGTTGATAAGAAAATCTAGAATTGCTATGTACTGAATAATGATTTTTGTACTTAGAAAGTTGCACTCCTCATATGCCATTATATTCCGGAAGAGGGTTTCTGTTCCGTCATATATATTCAAGCTTGGCATTGTCAACACTCCCTTAGAATAGGTCATGCCTAGTAAACCTGCCTTTGGATTGACCTTGAATTTAAGACCTGCTTCCTTTAATTGGCTTGCACTGTATACATATTTAATTTCCCTATACTCTCCTAGATTTCCAAGATCAAAGTGTGATGATGATAATACCAAAGATCTTAAAAGATCAGTAAAGTGTTTTGGAGACTCTCTTGGATACACAGTTCCAAAAACAAAGCTCTTAAAAAGGTTGCAACTAATATCAAGAAATGAGGAAAATTCTCGACTTAAATCAGTGAGGTTATAAAGTTCTTCAAGAACAAAAAAAGGAAGTTGATTTTCTATTAATATCAAGTCCAACTGCATATCCGTTAAAATCGATGATGGTTTTATAAACAAAGGATCCTTTCCAGCCCAATCTATATATTTGTTACATCTTAAAATAAACTCAATTATGAAACAAGTATCAACTAAAATCATATCTAACAAATCATCACTATTATATTTGATAGGTTCTGCATAAGAATAACGAATTCTTTCTTCTAACTTTTTAAGTTTCACAATAAAATCTTTCACAGAAAGGTTGGTTCGATTTAAAAATCCCTTTAGATATTTCAATTTAAGATTTTCCATTGGCTCAAAAGTGTTGTCTTCATTACCAATATCATATTTTTCATGATAAGGGCCAATTGTAACAACCATGGGTGTGTAAGCTTTTGGATTACTCTCACGAATTTTTCTTGGTACCCTATAAATGCATTGCTTATGGAAATCATTTATTTCTGGAGGTTTCACATATCTAAGAATGTTGATCCATTTGGTCTCCAAATTTTGTATCTCACTCGATATATGTTGTTCTTCCATTTGGTTAAAATTCTGTAAAATATAAAAGTTGAAATATAATATCAATAAATTGCATATAATTTAACCCCTAAAATATTAGCTCTTTTCCTAAATAGAAATTGTGAATATCTATCAAGTTACTCTCTACAATGAATTTTATATTTAAATAAAGAGTATAAAAATAACTTGAAATACAAAGTATATCTTAGAATACCATCTAATTTTTATAACTACAAAATATATATATATATATATATATATATATATTAAATGCAAATCGTTCTTAATATTTTAAATATGAGTTAAACTATTTATTTCGAAATTATTAGTTTTAATTTTTGAAAATCTATTATAAACATAACGTAAAATGTTAAACTTTTAAAATATTATAATTTACCTTTTAAAATCGAGAAAAAAATATATTAAATAATTAAAATTCAAATATTTTAATTTTAACAAGTTTTAATGTGTTTTGAAAGTAAATTAGTCGGGTATGAAATTCATTTTTATTTTTATTTTTATTTTTAATAGTTATATAGTATGACATTTATATTAATATTATGAATTTTTAAGTATATTATAAATAATATAACATAATTATTTTTGTAAAGAAGAAATAGGTTGAATCATAATGGGTGGTATTTGGATTTACGTTTTCAAGTAGAAAAAGTTATACTTAACTTTTAACTTGATAATAAATATTAAATTCAATAATTATTGTAATAGAATGAAATATAAATAGTATGCCATTATTTTATAAATATCATTAATAGATAATTTACAACTATTGTATAACTTTTTAAATTTATTAATTTTAATTCTTTAAGAATTATTAAAATACTTTCTTGAAATTTTAACTTCCAGAAGAATTTATAAATAATTTTAGGAACCCAAAATTAATTAATATTAAATATCAAATATTAAATTCAAAACATTCTATTGGTAATTAGAACATTCTACCTAATATTAATTTGTGTGCTATATTGTTGATATTTTTATAATATTATAGGAAATAATTAGTGCAAAAAAAGAAGAAGAAAGAGAAGGAACCTGAGATGTTGAAAACTTGAAGAATTAGAATAATAATGCTTCTTACTTCGTATAAATACTCCTTCAGCATTCAAAATTCAACCATATAGTAACTCTATATGTTTACACTCACTCAACAAAACTGTGTAAAAACTCTCTTATTTATAATTTATAATTTGGTTCGAATAATTGCTCAAGCCAAGAAAAGAATGTTTTTTATTAAGAAAAGAATAATTTATTTTTTCTTTTCAGAAAAGAATAACTTCTTTTTTTCTTTTAAGAAAAGAATAAGTTTTTTTTTAAGAAAAAAATAAGTTTTCTACTCGTCACATTAAAGAACTTGTTCTTAAGTCCTTTTAGAAGAAAAGAATACAAATAAAATGAATTTATCTGTAAATTAACATTAACTTATAACAAGATAATTTTTATCATATATAAGTTAATGTAGAGTTTTAAATATAAAAAATAATAAATTTAAATATTTCGGTGTGATGTTTTAAAAGAAATGAAATATTTGAAAAAAATAAATAATTAAAGAATAATATAATTTTTAAGTAAATGAATTTCGAGAAAATAATGTTAAAAACAGTATAACGTTTCATAACAAATAAAAGTTGGTAAAAACTTTTAGAAACGTAGAAGGTAAAGTCGTAAAATTACTATAGTTATATGATTAATAATAATTTAAAAGTTATATTTAATTACAAATGGAAATAATTTCATGTAATTTTAAATATTAAATAATAAAATTTTATATTCATTAATAAATTTAAATATTTCTATATAATATTTAAAAATATATGAAAAATTGAAATAACATAAATCATTAAGAAAATCTAATCTTTAAAGTAAGTTAATTTTAAGATAATAATGTAAAAAATAGCATAAAAGTATTTAATAAAAAAATAAATATCAGTAAAAATCATGGAAAGCAAAGACAATATATTATAAATATAATAAATATTTAATGTTTAAAATATTTATATTAACTAATATATTATTAATTAATAATATTAATTTTAAATTTATAATAAATTTACATGATCATGAAAAACTATTTAGAATAAGTTTGTGTCTGATGAATGAAAGTGTTTCCTGGAGCTTTGTTCCGTATGTGCCTCATCATCAATGAATTGGGCTATCGTTGGGCCGAAAGCATATTGGAAATGTGCAGGCCCATGTACCTCATTTTGTTTGTAACAAAAAATAGTTAGAATTTGAATGAATTTCTTTTTCATTTACTTTTGCTAATTTATTTGGTGTTAAAACCTGTCTAAATTTTCATTATTTATACCTCTAAGTACATATATCTATTATGATATCTTTCGTAATATAACGTGTCCTTATTAATTTTTACCATGGAGAGAAATATTTTGTCCACATATTGAATTTGTAAAATAAATATTTTATCTTTAATATCTTTTAAAGAAAAACAAATACTAAACTTCATACACATAGATGAAAAACAAGAAATTTAAGATAAATTTTACATCATATTTTTTTAATAACATTAAATGTTGAGTATCAATTTAAATTAAAATTTCGAGTAAATATTTTAAAAATATTTATTAAACAAATTAGTGTCATATTATAAAGTAGATCTTGAAAGACATGAAAGATCTCTCTCCAAATCCTATATACAAATTTTATTGAATACAACTTTTCACGTAATGTTATATTATTATATTATATTTAGTATGAATTTATGTTTACTCACTTGAAATTGAGTATCCACTCTCTCTTTTCCTGTTAGGAATGGAAATCAATTTAAAAAAAATATTATTTAATTTGTAACATACTCAAAATGCATTGTTAAGTTCGACATAATTCTATATAAAATTTAATTAATATATATATATATATTCCTATTTATATTAAATTCAACTCAAAGTTATTATCAAAAATATTAAAAATGTTAAATGTTCTATTACTAGGTAGTTATTTACACTCATCAAAGAAATATTTCATTCTTTATTTCTTTTCTACCGAGAAATTTTTGTCTGGCCTGCTATCCACTCCTAGGTAGAGAAACATAATTATAGCATTCAAACCAAAACAAGTAACAAAAAAGGGTAAGTTAGTAAGAAATATAAGTTAAGTATCAAAGTTGTTTAAGATTCAAAAACTCACAATATAAGTGACCATTAAGGTATGGATATTCCATAGCATATCCCTACGTCCATACACACTAAATTATAAATTTTCATCATATTTATAACAGATACCCAAATATCCTCTCAATAGGAGTTCCATAGGCCTCATTACCTTTTTAAATTTGTCATACATCATTCCTCATAACTCACAATAATATCATTTATCCCTTTAATCCAGATTTGAACTTAAATCATCTACCACCAAAAGTACAGATACGCTTAGCGAAATGCAAATCTATTCAAAACCTTATCCACTCAGTAGATTTGCACCCAAGAGCAGTCCTAAACTGGGACCAATTCTGTTAGCTTGCACTCAATGGATTTTATGCAGATAAAAAATTCTACAAAAAAGGTCCACAACATACATACAAGTCAAAAGTTCCAAATCAAACAAATCACCCAACATGTCATGAAGTCAGGATACTCAACAAACCTATCATTCAATTCAATACAAGCCTTCAAAAAGGGGATAAATCCTAGTGACCAAATCTCTCTCACATCTCATATCACTTATCCTAAGTTTCTATAAGAAACTCAATTAAACTAGCTTCTCTTATCTGATTTGATGCCCACAAGTTTTTCCATTATTTCCAACTTAGTAAAGTTTTTCGTGCTCTAACTAGTTCTAAAAGTACTTGATCCAGAAATCAAACACATTACTAAGGACCTAAGTTAGCATAAAATCACATTGATGTGAAAAATGTCACATGCATGGGACTTAGAGTCCACATGCAACCATCTCTAATTTAGCTTCTAAAGATAATTTAGAACATTGAAAACTTATCCAAATTAGAAGAATTTCAATTGGTTGAAAACAGTCTCCTCTTTACAAACTTTAATTTGATACTCTTGAATCTTAAAAAAAATAAATAATGTAGAAGAAAAATTAAAAAAAAAACAAAAAAAATTCAGATAAAACTAAATTTTAAAGAAATTGTTATTTTGAAATAATGAATGATGAAATATTATAATTTTTTATTTATATATTGTTAAAACTTAATTAAACAATTTTTATTTTTATTAATTAAATTTTTATTTCAATTCAACTAATTTTTACTATGTCCTAACATCAATTATTATAATTATTGATAAAAATGTTGATAACATTTTAATTTAAGATTTTATTTCAAGTTTTAGATAAGATAATATTTTTACCTTTATGTTTTATAACAGTCTTAAGAGTTAAGTTCAATTATGTTTTAAAGTAAAACATTTTTCTTTTACATCTAATATTTATACTTAATATGATTGTTTCTAAAGTTAAAATAAATAAATAAAAAATCTGATTTTAAATGAAGATAAGAATATATTTACATTATGTAGTTTATAAATTAAAAAAAAAAATCAAACGAATATCAGTTTGGATTATTCATGTTAGATATCAATGATGTTCTAATAACAAAATATTTATTTTATTCTTCTTTATTTATCTATTATACTTAGTTTATAATTGTATATGTAATTAAATCCAAGTTTACCAAGTGGATATATAAGTTTTATTTAATTAGATATATTTCAAAGTTATACAATTGATAAATTTTGTAACGATACACATAAAAGTTGATAAAATTTTAATATAACTTAAGTATTTTTATTATAATATTTAATAATATATTAAATCAAGTTATAAATGTGCTTAAACCATATCAAATATATAAATAGATATTAAAAAAGAATATAAATAAGTAGGATTTTTATGATTTCAAGAAAGAAAAACATCAACATATAAAATCACTTCACGAAGGTTTTCTTATACATACAAATGAGAATCTCAAACACAACTATCAAATATGTTTTTCCCTCTGCTGACTTCGTTGTTGCTTAATTAATCACATCTCAATTCCTTAATTAGCTGCAAATATAACGAAACAAGTTTTATTAGTCATAATAATGGAGGAGAAGTGTTGATATATATATATATATAAATAAATAAATAATGATTTCTTACCTTGGACTAATGAGATGATTGAACATATAGTCTGAATCAACGTAAGCAAAAGTAGCACTACAGCTGCTGTAGTAGATGCTATTTTCCAAGGAGTGTTGAAGTACTCGTGTATGAAAATAGCTTTGTATTTGTTTCGAGGATTTTCATAGAAATCATTTAAGTCATTGCAGAGAGAAAGATATTGTGAATTGAAACCTGGCATGCTAAGGTATGAGCTCAAATTATTAATCATTTTAACCACTTTATTAGCATCACCAGTCCAATTGACAATAATTTTCTTATCAACAAATATGTTCACATCTTTTTCAGTATTGATAAGAAAATCTAAAATCGCTACATATTCAGTGATGATTTTTGTACTCAAAACATGACATTCCTCATATGCCATTACATTCCGAAAGAGCGTTTCTGTTCCGTCATGTATACTCAAACTTGGCATTATCAACACTTCCGGCTTAAAATAAGTCAAGTCAAGTAATCCTGCATTTGGATTGACCCTAAATTTAAGACCTGCCTCCATTAGCTGACTTGCACTATAGACATGATTAATTTCATGGTATTCTTCTCGTGGTCCAAGATCAAGATTTGATGATGATGTTGCAAAAGATCTTAAAAGATCAGTAAAGTGTTTTGGGGACTCTTTTGGGGACACAGATCCAAAACCAAAGTCCTTAAAAAGGTTGCAAGTAATCTCTAGAATGGAGGAAAATTCCTCACTTAAACTAGTGAGGTCATAAAGTTCTTCAAGAACAAAGAAAGGAAGTTGATTTTCTATTAGTATCAAGTCTTGCTGCATATCCATTAAAAATGATGGTTTTAGAAACAAAGGGTCCTTTTTCACCCAATCTTCAAATTCATCACATCTTATAGAAAACTCAATTATGAAGCAAGCATCAACTAAAATCATATTTAAGAAATCATCACTATCACAATTAATAGGCTCTGAATAACAATATCGAATTCTTTCTTCTAACTCTTTAAGTTTCACAATAAAATCTCGCATAGGTACCTGGGTTCGATTTAGAAATCCCTTGAGATATTTCAGTTTAAGCTCTTCCATTACCTCAAAAATATTGTCTTCCTTACCAACATCACATGCTTTGTGATAAGGGCCAATAGAAATAATTTGAGGTGTGTAGGCTTTTGGATTAGTTTCACGAATTTTTGGTGGTACCCTGTAGATACATTGCCTATCAAAATCATTTATTTCTGGAGGTTCTACATTTTCTAACATCTTGGTCCATTTTGTCTCCAAACGTTGTATTTCAATTATTAAATCACTTGATTTTCCTTCCATTTGCTCAAAATTCTGTAGCATGAAGATTGTAAATTAACATTGATAGTCAACATAATAATCAAATCAGCTGTGATATTGAAAAATTGAATAAGCCTTCAGATTATTCTATAAAGTATTACCCTCTTAGTAGTTTCTAAAATATTTAATATTCGTAAATTTATAAATTGATAAAATTTACGTAACTAATTTAAAGAATGTGCATGTGTTTTATTTTTTTTTTATTTATGTATAAATTAACTTATAAAAATAGAAAAGATTATATATATATATATATATATATAAATCTTTGTAATAAATTTGAATCAATAAAAAGAGTTTGTATTATAAAAACAACAGTGTTAGAAAATGGGAGGATAAGGAATTTGAAGCTAAAGGAGAAGGAGAAAGGAGGAGAAGGAACCTGAGATACTGAAAATTGTTGAAAATTAGAAACCAGCAGAACTCAGCAACTGCTTCTGATTCATCATCTCATACAATGCTTCATCCTTTATATAATATTCCATAAGCTAAATCAGTTTTCCAAAGTCAACACCATCAATGTATGAACACTATTTTATGTTTTCACTTAATTAATCTACTATTTACTGAATGATATTGCAAATGCTTTCATTTACGATTTAATTTATGGATCAATTGCCTCCTACTATACTTATAATATTGCAACTATGCCATCACAACTTAGACCCAAGGTTTAAATATGTTTCAATTTTATTAGTCTATGTAAAAGTTGTTATGGTTTTGGTCTTTATAAATTCTATTTACTCTTTTAGGTTTTGTTATTATTTACTAATGATGTGTTTACCATATTTCTTAAGTGATAAAAACTACAATGAATATATTTTATATGATGAATAAAAAAATGTTTGCGGTACGATTTGATTCGATTTTTGACTAAAAATATATTCAAACTAAAAATATATTTAAACTAAATATAAAATTTTTACGCGGTTCGATTTGGTTCAATTTGGAATAATAAAAAATTTGAACCAATCCAAATCAATTTTAATGGTTTGGTTTAGATCGGTTTTGGTGGTTTTTAATTTTAAATTTTATTTTATTTTTTTATTAAAAGTGAACTTATTTTTATTTTTAAAATTAAAATATAATTATAATAAATATGTTACTTAAAAGTTAAAAGTTGAAAAATATATTAAATAATAAACTAATAAAAATATAACCATTACTAGATGTCACGTACAATATTAGTTTATGAATGATTTTATTAAAAAAAAATTACAATATGAAAATAATAATATTATAAGAGAATGAATGTAAAATATTAATAGTTACATAATTTTAGTAGTTTAAAATTTTCAAAATTATTATTCTACTACTTAAATTTTCAATGTTATTAAAAATTGTAAAGTTAGAATAATAAAACTCTTATCTTTCACTTCAACAAAATGTTATTTTGCATATAGAGTTTTAAACGAATATTATTATAAAGAAAAATCCCAATTTTGTAAAAATATAAAAAAATAAAATAAAAATAACCTAATAAAAATAAAATTAATTGAAATGAAACCTTAAATTTCAAGTCAAAACAGAAAAATAATAGAACATTTATCTTATAAATATTGAAATACATAATAAGACAATAAATACGAAATTAAAATTAAAATAGGAAAGATAAGAGAGGAACCATTAAAGAGTAAATCAAATTAAGAAAAATTTATCACTTGAAACAAAAAGAATGACTTAAATATGAGAAGGTATAGTGAATATTAATTGGAATAAAGATTGATAATGTGACAATAAAATCATAATGAAGAGATTTTTCAGTAAAAAAGACCTTAAAATGTGTTTGGCAAAATGAAAGTTGTAATAGGAAATGTTGAATTTTTTTCTTTAAAGTAAAATTAAAAATATAATTATATTTCAATAAGGTATTGCAGTTTGATTTGGATCAGTTCTAAAATGTGAAACTGTAATCCGAACCAAACTCCTCGATTTTAGAAAAAAAAAATCTAAAATAATTCAAAAATTTGTAGTTTTAATCGATTATCGATTTTTTGGATCGGTTTTCGGTTATTTTTTTGGATCGACTTGGTTCTGAACACTCCTAGATAAATTTATGTAAAGTTTACAATATTGTATAGACTACAAATTTATTTCTAAAGACCAAAATCGTAGTATAAAATTTTATAATGCTCTAAGAGCAAAAAAAAAAATTACATGAACTAAAAGCATAAACATGATATATTATAAACCAAGCATAAGATTAGATAAAACTATCAATAGTGTCTGTAAATATGTTTGTCATTTTTGCATATTTTAAGTAAGAAAATTTTTTGATAGTTTTCTAGATAATAAGAACATGTGAAGTTTATCCAACGTGAAATATATATTCTTGTACACATAAAAATTTAATTTTGCAACCCAAACATGTCATTTACCGAGCAACTTTGTTTCCATTTATTTCAATTATTGTGTTTACTAATATTATTCCAAGATATCTTTCAAGATTTTTTACCTTCTCGTTTTATTCTTCTAAGATCGAAAGGGATGTAACTACAATTATCTTCCCTTCTCGACTTATCTTTCCCCTCTCCTTACTTGGTGTGGTTAAAATTTGTCATGTAACATTTTGTGGCTATCCTTTGGTCTCGATGGACGGTTATTACAATTCTTTTGAGTATTGGGAACTTCATGATTAAGTGGGGATGGACACTATGGTTCCGATTTTATTAATTGATGATCGTCCCAATAGCATGTTATAAGGTGAGTTAACTTCAATGATGAGATATTGGACCTTCCCCACTCGGTAATGTGTTTCCTTCCCCAAACTTCGTATATACGTCAATATACCCCTTGGTATTAATTCGATCATCTACGAACCCTACAACTTGGTCATTATAGGGTTGTTTAGATTCTTCTGACAACTCCATCTTCTGGAATGTGTTCTAGTACAAAATATCTAATAAGCTTCCTTGATTGATGAGTGTCTTTCGAACAACAAAATTTGTTGCCTCCATTGTGACGACCATGGGATCATCGTGAGGATCGATTCCTTTGAAGTCAGCATCTGTAAAAGTAATGGGGGGCATTCTTGGCCACATGCTGCTGGTTGTGGCATTGACGGACTGTATGTTCTTGAGATGTTGTTTCCTTATTGAGTTAGAGGCTCCTCCACCCGCAAAGTCCTTGACAGTGGTGTTAATTACCCCTCAAACCGGTTCAAGACATACTTCCTCCTCTCTACCATTATCTCTTTGATCTACAAACCTGGGTTTGGGCTGGTTCTAACCATCTTGACACCTCTGCTGGTTATCGTCATTCCTCCCCATATAACGTCTCTTCCTCTCTCTTCACAAATTTCTTTAGATGTCCGACTTGTATCAACTTCTCAATTTTGTTCTTCAAGGCTACACATTCTTCTGTAGAATGTCCATAATTTCTATGGTATCGACAATGCTTACGAAGATCTGCATTAAATGATAATGTTAAATATAAAATTTTTATTATAAAACATTTATTAATTTCAAAAATATTAAATATAAAATTTTTTTATTAAAAAAAATATCTATAAATAAAATTTGTATGTAAACCCTTTATCTATAGGTAATAATATATTATATATAACTATTTGTTTATATGTAAAATCAGTAAATAGATAAGGTTAGTATTATTTATTAATTTAAATTCTTACATAATTTTTATATATAATTTATATTTATATACAAATTTTTTTATATAAAATTAGTAGATAATATTATAGTTATTTATTAATTTTTAATTTGTATAAAAGTTTTTTTTTTTATATAATTAATTAATTAATTTATTATGGTAACTCTTAAAATATCTGAATAAGAAATAATTAAAGGCTCTGTGACCGAAGATGAAGTTCTAGCAACAGTTAAGCCATGGCTGGAAACTTGTTACAAAGTTGGGTTTTGTGGATGGATCAGATGCCCACTACATCTTAACCACTAAGCGTGGAATTCGTTGAAGTAGAAACGCTTGTTCTTAGAACAAACTTGGTTCCATTCATCGAAGGAAGCCACCATTTCTGAACTAATTTGCGGGTTCAGTCATTCATGAACATTGCCACCAAAAAAAGTAGCTCTATGATTATGTTCTTAAAAAATTAAGTAAAATTAAGTCTAAGACCAAGTATTCCAAAGAGACTTCTACATTTCTTTTTCTGATTCTGAAAGCTTTTTGTCTAATAACAGATGGGAGGTTATCTATTTATTGCATTGCACTCTGACGATTAAATTAGTAAATATTTCACAAACAATATACAAGTAAGAGTAAATTTAATAAAAAACAAACTTGGTTCCATTCATGAAGGAAGCCACCATTTCTTAACTTAATTTGCGGGTTCAGTCATGAACATCATCACCACCTTCCCCGCAGTCCACATGGTGAAGAACATGGCCACCACAAAAGAAGTACTATGATTTCAATCCATCATCTCTTCGTTTATGTCGCGAAGAGTAGTGATGTTGTGCAGATATATTGTTTATTTTCTTGACAATTACACCTATTCAACAATAATATACTTGATGAAGAGATTATCATATCTTCACTATTCATTTATATATGATATTTATATTCTAATATTTTTAAATTCAATAAATCACTCCAAATTAATTCTTTGACTTTGAAGATTTTAAAAATCTTGATTAGATAATAATTCTTAGACAAATTTAATTAAATTCTTATATTAATTTTAGAAATTTTAAAAGATGCAAACCTAACTTTCTTTTCAATAATCCAAATTAAAGGATGATTCAACTTGTTTAAAAAAAGAGAAATATTTTCAATAATAAACCATCTCTAAATTCATAAAATATATATTTCCCTTGTTTCAAAGAATAAAGTTAAATAAAAAATTTTATATATATATATATATATATATTAAGAATTATAGAAGAGTTTACAAACTACATCTAACTCTAATAGGAAAAAAAAAATTAAAACAAGGAATAAGGAGTCAAATTACAAGTTGTTATTCCTAAAACTAAGGTTTCACAAGCTCCTTAATTCTTTCATAAAATAACAACTTAAAACAGAAGAAATCATCATTGATAATACAACAACACAACCTTCTCTCTCCCTATGATATTACAAGAAAAAAAAAACATTAAAATCTATAACAACATCCATATTAGAAGAATTATTTACCACATATACAATTTTATAAAAGAATTAAAAATTTATACTCAAATAATATATTTAAATTTTATAAAGAGAAAACTAAACAAAAAAATTATAAAAATTAATTTGCATATTACTTATTTTAAAAAAAATAAAAATCTATTTTATCTCTCTATATATAAATTTTATACTTGATTTAATTATACATAAATTTAATATTAATATATTATATTAGTTAGTTAAGTGTGGGTTCATATAGTGTGCCATAGTAAGTGGATTAGGTTAAATTATAATTCAGATAAATGATTTTATCAAACTTTTGGGTTGTGGGAACAAATAAATTCATCACAACCCATTCTATGTTTAACTTATAATAATCTTATTAAGTTATAAATACTATATTACTTTTTTATGCATTATTTTATCATAAAAAAATAAGATTAAAATCTTATGATAATCATGCGACTTCGTAAATTTTTTTAAGAATAAAAAAAGTATAATAATTGTAATTTAATTTTCGTTATGTAGTCATTAATATTTGTTATATTCTTAAACAAAAATTTGTTTATAATTATGTACTTTGTTTAAATAATAAATTATTTTTTAATTTAAGAAAAATTAAGGAAGGTTTAATAAAAATGATTTTTTATTTTTGTATAAATAAAAAAATAGTAGAAAAATAATATTTATTATAATCTTGTTGATTATAATAAAATTTTTCAAGTTTTGTTTGTGAATGTTAATTTATAATGTACCTTAGGTAGGTCTTTACACTCAATGATATGTTTTGTCTTAAATGATATGAATGTTTATTGATTTTATATTTTTTTCTATCATTAACTTATTCTATTCTACTATGTTATGTATGTTTAAGTGTTATGATCATATTCCTTACACGGAAGCAGATAAGAGGTCAGGAGAATGATTTTCATAAGTAAAGAAGTAGAAGACATAATTTTTTTTTTGAAAGGATGTAAATAAGTAATTTATTAGAATGTTGATTTTGTTTTAAATTTTGAGAACAATCTTGGTCATGTAATTGAAGTAGACTCAAATTGTAATTTTTGTTTAAAATTATATAATTGAAGTAGTATATTTTGGATATGTTATATTTTTTTAAAAGAAAATTGAATATAATTCCATTAGAATAAATTATTATAAAAATAAGTATTTTTCAATATTATGATTCAAATTATATTGTTTTAAAAACGATTTAGAAAATTCTTTCAAATAGAAAACCAAATCATCTATCCTCTTGAATTAAAAACAATTATTACAAAAAGTTTTTGAATTATATTTTACTCTTCACCCTCTTCTCCCTCCTTTTTTTTCCAAAATGCATATGTTATTTCAAAAACCATCATTGATATTGATCAAGAAAACATTAACTAATGTTAATTAAAAAATAACAGAAGACTATATTAATAACAAACTAAATCTAATAATATCAACTAAAAATTGACTTTAATAAACTTTAGCCTAAGATAAATTCTAAAAGATATTAGTTAAAAAACAATACTAAGATGATGCCACCATGAACGTAAGACAATAACCTCATAATTACTATAAAGTCAATGGTATTTTGTTACAATATATGTTCACCCAGCTGTCGAGATGCAATAATATAGCTATACTAACCCAATTTTGTTTGAGAAATGCACATACATATATTAATGTGAGAAACAATACATAAAAATAACACATTGTTTTGCGATAAGAAGATAGATGTAGAAAAAAAAATTTCTTTCTTATTCAATTAAACTCTTAATTGTGGGTTAAGTCTAAAGTTTTAATAATTGTTGGATCTTTTGCAGAATAGTGTAGGGATACCTGATCTTGTTTTTTATGTGTTGGATAATCTACTTGATGATTATCTGTTAACCAATCTAACTTTCAGCAGGAAAAAAGATAATTATATAATTAATTATTTAACTTTCTGTATATTTTTATTCAATTATATTTTGTAATTATTTTTTTTTATTTTAGTGTTAATTTTTATTAATATATTTGTTATTATTTATTAAAAAAATTGAGAAACAAATCATGTGCTTAAATAATAATGTATTAGTAGCTTACTAATACAGTTCATACGTGGTGGTGTTGAGTTGGAAAAAGCATTGTGCTGGAAAAAGCATTGTGCGAGATGAATGAATTAGTGGAATTAGTGGAATAGTGGAGTTTGACTTGTTGTTAATTAAGGTCATTCGATTGCTGAAGATTATTCTATTCCTCAACAATTTCACCACTTTCTTCTCCTCCCTTTTTTTCCCCTCTATTTAGTCACTATATTTTCTGTCAACTATCTTCTACTTCTTCTTTAGTTTCTAATGCAAGTAGGAACATATTTTATTATTAGGATAGGATCATAACTGTTAAAAAGTTTTATACAATATATTTTTATCATAATAAAATGAAAATAAATTTTAAATCAATTGAAGATTAACAAAAATATATATAAAGTAATTATTTTATAATTAATAATAACTTTAGATAAAATGTTATTAATATATATATATATATAACATTTAATTAACTAAATAAGAAAATAAAATATTAAATTTATTCACACAAATTTTATTTTAAAATATTTATATGTAATACATAATTAATTTTTTTTATAAAAAATTGATATTTAATATATTTTTATGTGAAAGAGTTTGTAATAAAATTTTATAAATATTATGTAAATTTAAATAAAAATTATAAAATTAAATAAATTTTAAAATATGATATAAAATCATATTATATGATATATAATTATATATAAATTAAATTTAAATGAAATTTATTTAATATAAAATAATTAAATATATTACCTTGTTTATAAAACGAAATATTTTATATATTACTAAGAATATATATTTTATATTTGTACTGTATTTTCTTTTTAATAGGCATCATTAGATTAAGTCTTTTCAACAAAGAAATATTAATAAAAAAATTAAAATATATCATATAATTTTACGAATCAAGATATTAGAAAATTATGAGACTCTAAAGTAGTCATATTTTTAAAACCTATAAAGACAGACGATGATGAAGGAAAAAGGCACAACAATCACAAAACACAATAACTCAAGCTTCCCACTCAAGTCATATATGTTAGAAAGTCTAGTAGTAGAGAGAAAATCTTTATTATATCTTTTACCTAATGAAGTTAAAATCTTAGTTAGAAGTATATTATTGTATATCTTATTTATGAGAATTTTCCTATAATCTTTCCTTAAACACTTTTTTCTTTATATAATTAAAAATACTTGTAGTTCTCAATCTTAGGGTGATATTAATAAAAGATAGTTAGGAATGACTTGGTGTACTCGTTGTAATAAAAAAAATGGCATGATATATTCATTGTATTCAAGAGTGACATAGTATACACATAGTAGTTAAGAGTGATATGATGTACTTGTTGTAACTAGTAGTGACAATAAAAATACTTGGTTGTAATCAGTTTGATTATAAAAGAACCCCTTTAAGAAAGAATTTGACGTAACCTAAAAGTTTGGGATGAACTAGTATAACTTGAGTTCTTTTTATCCTTCTACCTTATTTCATTTGTATTATCTCTTGTATTTTATATCATCTACTTATTAAAAAAAGTGTCTTAAACTTTATTTAACCCCTCCTCCCCCTTATTTTAGAGTCAACTAGTTTCATGAGTTGGTACCAAATCTAATATTTTGAGGTTAGTTGTTTGTAGAACAAAAGAAAATATCTTACATGACAATGAGAATGAAGGAAAAGTTGTGAATAAATCTCCTTTGTTCAATAAAGTGAATTTTGACTATTGAAAACAAATAATGATCACATTCTTTGAATCTTATCACATTGATATGTTGAATGTGGTGGAAAATGGGAATCTTATCACATTTTATATATTACATTGAGTATCTGATAACCATTTAGTAGGGAGAGAGATAATTATCTAGTTAATTATTTAACTTTCTGCATACTTTTACTCAATTATATCTTGTAATTGTTTTTGGTACTTCTAGTACCAATTTTTATTAATATATTTGTCATTGCCGATTAAAAAAAAAAAACAAAAAAAAAACATTCCTTGTGGTAGTGACAAGAACCATCTTCCCAAAGACAAATGGACAAACAAGTAGAAACATTGATACCTACTGAAATTGAAGGCCAAAAATGCTCTCATGTACACTCTATCATATGAACAATATACAAAGGTTCATGGCTTCAAAGGTGTTAAAAAAATTTGGGACACATTTACGGTAATATACAAAGGTTCTATCAAGGTAAAACGAAATAAATTGTCTTTTAGTTAGATAATATGAATTATTTAATGTGAAAGAAAGTGAAGATATACAGAGTTTGTTTAATTGATTTCGAATTATATTAAATGAATTATGTTCACTAGGTAAATATTATAAAAAGTATGATCACATTGATAAAATTTTGAGAAGTTTCCTAAATAGTGGAGAGCACAAGTGATTGCACTTCAAACTTTTAAGAATCTAAATAGCTTAACACTAAAAGAACTCATTGAAATTTTTAAAATCCACAAATTAGCAATAAGATGGTCAACTAAAAAAGGAAAGAAATCTTTCCTTTAATTCACAATGATATTTTGCACTCCATAACATTTCTGATTCAATTCCTGCATTGCATTTCATCAATCTACATAGTCTTTAAGAAATTCAATTTCGTTTCCAGTTTTTAGCTTCATAATTATTACTATTGCAACATTAGTAAACTGCATTTTTGCATGCTTTCATAATTGCTTAAACTACATAGAACTATCCTGCATTTTTCATTTCAGTTCTTATTTTTCCAAGATACCAAAACCCCCGAAATTGCATCCTTGCATGTGTATATAGCATTGAATCGTCCCACATACAATTCAGAAAAATCAAAATATCAAAATCTACATTCAATTTCTCATCTTAGGAATTTTAGCATAATTCATTCTCCATCTAGCTTCAATATTGATATTCATCACATACATGCTGCATAATTGCACTCCATTCTCATTAAAACATAGCTGCATCATTCCCTTCTCAATTAGCTGAAATTCCAGCAGTGGAACAAATAGCTTCATCCTGCATCCATCCACAACATTCATTGCATTTAATTCATCATACCTTCATATTTTAGATTCATCCAAAATTTTCCCTCCTCCACATTTCATTTCATTCATTCAATACTAGATTAGGTGCCTACTCATACACAGCTCCTAGGATTTGACACCTTGGTTGACCCTACACTACATTAAGGGAAAATTCAAGTATTTGATACAAGTTACATGACTGAAATCTTGTTTATCATACACATAAAAATTTAATTTTGAAACGAGATATATGCACCAAACATGTCATTTCCCAGGCAACTTTGTTTCCATTTATTTCAATTATTGTGTTTACTAACAGTATTCCAAGATACCTTTCAAGTTTTTCTTCCTTCTCGTCTTATTCTTCTAGGATCGAAAGGGGATGTACCTACAATTATCTTTCCTCCTCTCCTTACTTAGTGTGGTTCAAACTTTTCATGTAGCATTCTCTGGCTGCCCTCTGGTCCCCATGGATGGTTATTACAATTCCATTGAGCGTTGGGAACTTCATGATCAAGTGGGGGTGGACACTATGACTCCAATTTTATTAAGTGATGGTTGATGTGACTGAATTTTAGCGTATTTAAAATGGCTAATAATGTTATTTAATTGTTCCTAATGTGTTAACAAAGCTTAATTAACTATAAACTGTATTTTTAGGACTTTGGATGCCTTAATACAAAACTTTGTATAAAAATAGTAGATAAGCGGTATTTTATTGTATACGGGTTCTGACCTTTGTCCACTTTTTTATTTATCATTTTTTCTACAGAACTCCTAAAATCATGGTCCTGGATGAATTGTAAACTAGACACACTTAGCTTTCCAGAGGATCCAAAATCACTAAATTCGGAGCTAAATTGGAATTTTCATAAAATATTAAAGAGGGGTTAAGCATTCCAGACTTGTCCAGTGAACATATTTCAGTAATTTAAATCTCCAAAATGCGCTAGACTTCCTAAAATAGTGGAAACGATGACATTTTAAACCTGACTCATGGAGCTTTCAAAGGAGATCAGAATCGTTTAATTTGGACAAGTATTGAAATTATTACAAGTGTTTGAACTTCGCTGACTTGGACAGGAGTCAACTCTACGCGCCTATTCAAGCTCCCTCTCAAGTTCTTGGGCTACCTCCGGTTCTAGGCCCTTTCTTATGTAATTGTATATTAGATAAAGTATAAATAGAATTATTCTAATGTAATAAACAAGAAGAAGACGTTTCGGTATTCAGTTTTAATCCACGAGTTCATTTCTCTCTAAAGTTCTCTCTCGTGCCATGGTTTACTTGCATTTCACGCTTCATGTATGTTCTTCATTCTTTCGCCATTGTTCTTCTTGTTTTGTGATCTGATGCTTCTTCTTCCTCATTTCTGTGTGTTTCCTTTACTATTTTCATGAAGTAGTATAGTTTAATTCGAACAACAATTCACGGAAAATGATTTTGCATGTTATACAATGCCTAAACTTGAATTCTTGCCTTGGTTCAATTTGTAGAAGCTTCTCGGTTGAGAGCTGAAGCGAACAAGCATTTCTTTGCATTCTATGGTGAATTCTTGATTGGTTAATTAGGTTTTCACAATGGCAAGAATTTCAAGAATTAGGATTGGCTTGAACACCGAAATCATATTCTAGGATTGAAGTTCATGCACTTTAATTTCTTGCACTTTATTGCTTTCTTTATGATTCCGCAATTACATGCTTTATACTTGGCTGTTTGTGAGTTTTAATTAGGGAGAGAAGGTTTCTTTGGACTATTTTTAATTTGTAAGACACTCAAATATCTTTTGAGGGGTGAATTAATTGGGATTGAGCCACAGCTTATGCATTAGAAGAGTCCTAACACTTCCAAACTAGTTATAATTCATTACAACCACATTAGGTAGATTTTAATGCTTTCATTTACTGTTTTGTTATGTTCTTCAGTCACTTAAATCATTAGTTTTAGGTCTGGATAGATTCTATAGCTTGTTCCATTTGATTTCATGCATTAGTTTTAGGTTCATTAGTTTTTAGTTGCATTTTACCTTGCGTTTTATATTTCTTGCATTTGAAAAATACAAAAATATACATTGTTGCATTCATTTTTGCATTTCATCACTGGCTTGATTTCTGACCGAGTGATACTATTCACTTCGGTCAAATTTTGGACCATGCACCAGCCATTGTTCATCTCGACCAACATTCATTTAAAAAGCATAAAATTCATAAATATTTCATTTTCACCGCACAATCATACATAACATATACTGTATTTCATTCTTGACCGATACATTCTTCCATTTTTCATTTCTGACCGAGTGGTACTATTCATCTCGGTCAGATTCAATTTTCTTGAATTTTCACCGAGCCATTTTCAACTTTCTTCGGTCAATATTTTTCCTGTATTCATATTTCATCCATTCCATCTCATTCTAGCATTAATTTCATAAAAACCATAAATATTTTTCTCTCTGACTGAGGAGTACTATTCCTCTCGGTCAGAACCAGCGAGCCACTAACCGAGGCTACTATTCACCTCGTTCAGCCATATTTTTCTTGCATTTTCGTTTTCTATTTTTTGCATTTCTCCATTGTTTTCTACCATTTCTACATTTATGCTCAACTAGATTTTTGGAATTCTTTTTTATTTTGTCTCTGACCGAGTGCACCATTTACACTCGCACCATATCTTGTTCTTTTTGGTCCGGATATTGATTTTGACATTTTCTCTGCATCTTGTCTTTGTTAAACATTGTTATTTTTGCATTTCCTAACATTTAGTGCATCTATCTCAGATCTGACCGAGGTTACTGTTTATCCAGGTCAGCTTCCTAATTCTTAGTTTGTTTTATTGATCACTCGATCATCCATTGTATTTTTCCATATTTTCTCCACCTATCTTTTCACAGAACCATTTATTCATCATATAGGACATTGTGCTCACATTAGAATATCTTTTAGAGTGCATAATTTCATCGTTGACTGAAAGTGCATTTTTCTGATCGAGGTTACTGTTCACATAAGTCAGTTTTGTGATTTTCATCCATTTTGCGTTCTGAGTAGTTATGCACTATATTCATTCATTGTGTATATCATTTAACCCCATTTTAGTTCATTTTGTAGTTTTACATTTCATTTAATTCATTCCCCATTCATTTGAATCATTCATAACTCATTCATCTATTCTCACTACTTCCCTAGATTGATACTCAAGTTCTCATTATACTGTATTCTTATTGCTTTAGGGGAATCATTTGAGAACATAATATGACTAATCATAATACGTGTTCTTCAATGGTCGTCTCAATAGCATGTTATAAGGTGAGTTAGCTTCAATGATGAGACACTAGACCTTCATCACTTGGTAATGTGTGTTTCTTTCCCTAAACTTCGTATATACGTCAATATACCCCTTGGAATGTGTTTCAGTACAAAATATTTGCTAAGCTTTCTTGGTTGATGAGTGTCTTTTGAACAAAAAAATTTGTTGCCTCCACTATGATGACCATGGGATTGTTGTACTGAGGATCGATTCCTTTGAAGTCAACATCTATAAAACTAATGGGGGGTATTCTTGGCCACTTGCTGTTGGTTGTGGCATTGATAGACTATATGTTCATGAGATGTTGTTTCCTGATTGAGTTAGAGGCTCCTCCACCCGCAAAGTCCCCGACAATGGTGTTAATTACCCCTCAAACCGGTTCAGGATATATATCCTCCTCTCTGCCATTATCTCTTTGATCTACAACCTTGGGTTTGGGCTGGTTGTGACCATCTCAACGCCTCTACTAGTTATCATCATTCCTCCCCATATGGCATTTCTTCCTCTCTCTTCACAAATTTCTTTAGATGCCCGACTTATATCAACTCCTCAATTTTGTCCCTCAAGGCTACACATTCTACTGTGGAATGTCCATAATTCCTATAGTATCGACAATGCTTACGAAGATCTGCTTTAGGTGGTGTTGGTACCTTCCTTAGTGTTTGGATTAAGTCAGTATTCAATGTCTCCTCAAGAGCTCATCCATAGTCCACTATTAGTGGTGTATATGGGAAAACTGAGACCCTCGGCTTTCTCTAGGTCTCAATTAGAATTGATGTCTTCTTCCCCTATCCTTTTCCTGTTTTGCCCTATTACCTTCCTTCTTTCCCTTAGGTAGTTTCTTCCGATACTTATTCAACTCTTCCATTTGCATGAATTCGGTGGATCTGATTCTCACCTCATACAGTGTTTTGGCAGGTCGTCGGGATAGGTCATCCAAGAAAGGTCTCGGCCTAAGGGTTGTTACCAAGTGGTGTCTAGTTATCAGGGGTTACAGCCCTGGAATCCGCAAACAGATTTTGGAGTATTTTTCCATGAACGAAAGTAACGATCCTCTAAGTCACGTAGACTAAGATGTCACGAGGTGAAGGTCGATGAAGGTCTTACTAGTTGTTTCTAAGGAACAATTGGTTAAGGCTATCCTAATACGAGACGAGGGTGGGGAATTGAGGGATGACTATGGGATGAAAAAAAAAAAAGACTTAGTGGTCAGCTGGTTAGGTATGTGGTCCAATAACATCTAGTGTTAACCCTTAAATATCTGAAATTCATACCATCTTCTGAAAGTCGTTTGTCTTGTATATTTATGTTTAAATATGTAAAATCTTAGATAGACCCTTACACTTGAAATGTGAATTTATATTGTGAATTTTTTTTTTTTAACTAAAATAATGTAATAGTAGTATAATTGTTTACTTTAATTAATACTTATATCTCCACCATATTTAGTAGAATATTTTAGTATGTTACAATTCATTTTCATATAATTTTTATCTCTTTAAATTTATAATTTTTTATGTTTTTTTAAAATATATTAAAATTTTATTAGATTTTAAATTAAAAAAATAAGGAATTGAAGAAATAAAGAAAAAATTTATTTTTTATTTTTCTTTTATTTATATTATACTATACATATTTAACATATTATAAATATAATAAATATTTAATGTTTAAAATATTTATATTAACTAATATATTATTAATTAATAATATTAATTTTAAATTTATAATAATTTACATGTATCATGAAAACTATTTAGAATAAGTTTGTGTCTGATGAATGAAAGTGTTTACTGGGCCTTTGTTCCGTATGTGCCTCATCGATGAATTGGGCTATCGTTGGGCCGAAAGCAAATTGGAATTGTGCAGGCCCATGCACCTCATTTTGTTTGTAACTAAAAATGGTTAAAAATTGAATGAATTTCTTTTTCATTTACTTTTGCTAATTTATGTGGTGTTAACACCTTTCTAAATTTTCATTTGTTATACCTCTAATTGTATATATCTATTATGATATTTTTCATAATATGATGTGTCCTTATTAAATTTTACCATGGAGAAATATTTTGTCCAAATTTGTAAAATAAATATTTTTTATGTTTAATATCTTGTAAAGAAAAAATTTACTAATCTTCATACACATGAGATCAAGAACAAGAAATTTAAGATAAAATTTACATTATATTTTTTTAATAACATTAAATATTGAGTATCAATTTAAATTTAAATTTGGGATAAATGTTTAAAGAATATTTATTAAACAAATTAGGTCTTATGGATTTAAAAAAAAAAAAAAATAAAGATCTGCCTCCAAACCGTACATACGAATTTAATTGAATATGACTTTCAATATAATTCTATATTTATCTATTATGAAATTTATTTTACTCAGTTGAAATTAAGTATATGTTTTTCCTTTTCTTGGTAGGATTAGAAATCGATTTAAGAAAAAAAAATTATTTAATTAGTAACATACTAAAATATACTAGTATTAAGTATTAGATAATTCTTTATAACATTTAACTATTGTAGAAATATATATATATATATATTATATTCATCTCTTATTACTAAAAATATTAAAAATATTAAATAATTTATTATTAAGTGGTTTATTTACACTTATCAAATAAATATCTCATTTTTTAATTTTTTTTTATAAAAAAATATTTATTTGACAAGCACGTGTGAATCATAATAATTAAACCAAAACAAGCAACACAAAAAGGATAAATTAGTAAGAAATATAAGTTAAATATTAAAGTTGTTTAAGATTTAAACCCTCACAGTGTAATTCACACCTAAAGTGTAAGGGCCTACCTAGGCTTTTACACATTTAAATATACTCACAATCAAAATTTCGGAAGATTGTATGAATTTCGGATATTTTGAACTAACACTTGATGTATGTTCTTGGAACATGGGCCTAACCAGTCAACTACTAAGATTTTTTCACCTAGAGTCATCCCACAACTCTCCACATTCATCTCACATCAAGATAGTCTTAACCAATTGTCCCTTAGAAAAAACTAATAAGACCTCTATCTCACCACATGACATCTTAGTCTATGTAACGTAGATGATCATTAAGGTCTAAATACCTCATAACATATCCTTAAATCCATACACACTAAATTACAAATTTTCATCATATTTACAACATATACTCAAACCTCCTCTCAATAGGAATTCCACAGGCCTCATTACCATTTTAAATTTGCCATGCATCATTTCTCATAACTCACAATAAAATAATTCATACCTTTAATCCAGATTTGAACTTAAATCATCTCCCACTTAAAGGGTAGATCCGCTCAACGAAATGCAAAATGCAGAACCGCAATTGAACCTGATCCGCTCAACAGATTTGCACTCGAGAGTAGTCCTAAACTAGGACCAACTCCATTTAGTGAACTTGGCTTGCACTCAATGGATTTTATGCAGATCAGAAACTTTGCAGAAAAGATCCACTCCAAATCCATTGATCCTGTAACATCCTATTTTTTTGAGGAAAAAATTATAACACACAAATATATATATATATATATATATATATAACGTAATTATTTAGTTAAAATATAATTGGGTTTACAAGATAATGTTAGAACTTGGACGGTCTATTAGATAACATGCACACAATATGTTTTGATGATAATAAATGAAAATAAGTTTTGAATAAATTAAAGGTTAATAGAAAAACGTTTATAAAATAATTATCTTATAATTGATAATAACGCTAAATGAAATGCCGCTAATATAACATTCTATAAATATATAAGAACAATATATCATATAACGGTTAGTTGGCTTAATATGGAAATCAAATATTCAAATATTATTTGAAAGAATGAAATGAAATATTATATGAAGATTTAAATAAGAAGTTATAGTCTCGTAAATAAAAGGAAATATTTTGTCTATCATAAAAAAATATATATTTCATATTTGCACTATATTTCCTTTTAATAGGTGTCATCAGATCAAGAGTTTCCAAAGAAATATTATTGAGAGAAAAATCTTAATAATCTGACACATAAGATATTAGAAGATTATCATCAGAATATCTGAAGAATATTAAAGCTGAAGATTTTTCTACAACGGTCATATTTTTGAAAGCCTACAAAAGCAGAAGATGACAAAGGCAAAAGAACCAAGCACAAGAACAACAATTACAATCACATACAAGCTGTTAGAAAGTTTAGAGAGAAAGTCTTGAGAAGATTCTGAATTAAGCTAGTGCTACAGTTTGATATCTACACTCTAGGTGATATTGTTTTTGTGTTCATCCTCTGAAGCTGTTCAGAGGAGGCGTTGTCATTCCTTGTGTGATTCAAGGAAGGTGTTGTCATTCCTTGTGTGATTCAAGGAAGGTGTTGTCATTCCTTGTGTGATTCAAGGAAGGTGTTTTCATTCCTTGTGTGATTCAAGGAAGGTGTTTTCCTTGTGTGACTCAAGGAAGGTGTGACAATCTCTTGTGGGTTTCAAGAGATAGTGTGGCTCAATCTTTAATTTTTTTATTTTGCATGTTTCACTTGTATTAGTGGTTGTAAAACTCTGATTAATTAAAGATAGTGAAATTATTGTGAAATTATTAATATTTTAACAGATATTGTGAGATTATTAATATTTTAAAAGATATTATGAACTTATTATAAAAAATATATCAGGAGATTATTAATATATAAAAAATATTGTAAGATTATTGATATTTTAAAAGATATTATGAGGTTATCTATAACTTCCTATATTTCTTTAGAATATATATATATATATTATCTTAAATAATATATTTAATTAGGTTTAGAGAAATAATATAAACGGAAAAATATTATGAGGATTTTTATATTTTAAAAAGATAATTTTGTTAATATTTTAAAAGATATTATTAATTGAATTTGTTCTTCAGAAACCGGACTCTACCTATATAAATAGGCGTTAAACCCTCTCTATTCTTCATTTCAAAATTTTCCTAACGTTTGGGAAAAACTTTAGAGGAGACGATTGGAGACGACACGTGAGGAGTTGGGCGCGTAGCATCTAAAGGTGTCGTGTAGCGTAATTCGAGGTAAGAGGGGAAGTGAAGAATGTCTCATGTGTGTGATACTTTTGAGAATTTGGGTAGAGAGGCGACCCCTAAGCCTCAATAGGATTTTGTTTGCGTTGAGGCAATCATAATTATGATGATTTGTGATTTAATAGCGAGTTATTTGTGATTTGGGTGTTAAATTTGTATTGAATTTTGATATGCTCATGACATGAGATCTATATGTGTTTGCGAGTTATTTTTGTGCGTTTTGAGAAGTCTAAGCTTTGGTTTAGTAAGGTGAAATCCAAGTTATGCTTGGTCATTTGTGAAGTCTAAGCAGAGGCTTAGCAGCATGAAAATTCAAGTTTTGCTTGGTCATTTGAGATGTGTGATGAGTTATGCATTTGTGTGTACATATTTCATTTATTCATTCATACTTCCTTAGGGGTATATACGATCTATGAAGGAGGGTCTCTATGGTCTTCTATCTTGATCTTAGGGATTTTAGAGCAAGGAACCTCTCATTTGAGAGTTGAAATGAGGGGCAACCACGACCAAGCTATACTATCCTGACTGGTTCCTGTTAGACTCGTTCTAGTGAGAGTGGATTGATATGATCCTTAGATCCGGTCCATGTCCTCTTGGATTACTCATATTCGTTTGCGTTGTAATAGTACCACATGCATTTAGAGATAACAGCATAAGAGCATTAATGCATTTGAGTTAATTGAGAGTGATGCGTGTGCATGTGCGTGTAATATGTGTATTTAGTTCTGCCTATTTTCTTATAAGTATTTATAACATATGTAAGATATATTCCTCACTCTTTTCTTTGTATTTTTGTTTGGGTTGAACACTTTTATAGGTGAACCTATATTCAAGGAGAGCAAAGAAGAATTGGTTGATGAAGCATAGGTTTTCTATGCCTTAATTTTGTAAGTGCTCTAATTAGGTGTGATGTCGAGGGAATAAAGAGATTATTTTGAGGAAGTCTATTTGAAGTTTATTATATTTTTGTTATCAAGAACTTATAAAGACTATTTCAATGCCTAATAATATTTTATTTGATTTTCCACATCTGAAAGAGTTATTATTGTTATTGGATATACAATGTGGTAGTGTGAAAGTGTATGTCTAGAAAGTTCTGGCTAGGAAGGACTTGATATTTAAGAGTGTCCCTTGGTGACCCACCTCTCTTTCCTGGGAACTTACTTGGTGTACTGGTTCATTGTCTACCGTATTTGTTCTAGTAGGCAATATTACTCATAGTAAGAGTTTTATTTTGAAATCTTATTTCCTTATTTTTATAATATTTTAATCATGAAGAGAATATATTGGAATTATTTTACTTTTATTTTTTCGCCAATTTTATATTTATTAATTAAAAACATCTTGGGGTAGAAGGATGTTACATATCCAATAATCATTTTAGCACTTTAAATGTGTTCTAAAAGGTTTATTCCATGTCTGTTTCTACCAAATTGATGGATCAAGGGATTTAAGAGCTATTCTACCCAATTTCTACAACTCAAATAAGGTTTACCAATATCAATAACCAATTTAAATCAGTTTGCTCAACAAGAAACATCATATCAAACTAAATTCTATACAACCATGGGGCGCAAATGCAATCCAAGTAAAACACATAACATACATACAACAAGTCCAAAGTTCCAAATCAAACATATCATTCAACATTCCATCAAGTCAGGATACTCAACTAACCTATAATTCAATTCAATACAAGCCTTCAAAAAGGGGATAAATCCTAGTGACCAGATCACTCTCACATCTCAAATCACCTATACTAAGTTTTTATAAGAAACTCAATTAAAGTAGCTTCCCTTTCCTGGTTTAATCCCCAAAAGTTTCTCTATTACTTTCAACTGAGCTAAGTTTTCAATGCTCTAACTAGTTCTAAGAATTCTTGATCAACAAATCAAACACATCACTAAAGACCTAAGTTAGCGTAAAATCACATTGATGTGAAAAAGGTCACATGAATGGGATTCAAGTCCATATACAACCAACTCTAATTTAGCTTTTAAAGGTAACTTAGAATATTGAAAACTTACTCAAATTAGAATTTTAATTAATTGAAAACAATATCCTCTTGACAAGTTTCAATTTGATACTCACAAATCTTAAAAAAATAAGTCATGTGAAAGAAAAATTAGAAAAAAAATGAAAGTTCAAAATAAATTTTGAAAAGATAATTATTTTAAAATAATGAAAAATAAAAATATTATAATTTTCTATTTATATATTTTTAAAACTTAACAACTTCTATCTTTATTAATTAAATTTTTTATCTCAATTCAACTAATTTTTACTATGTGCCTACATCAATTATTATAATTATTAATAAAAATATTGATAACAAACTAATTATACTGATGATATATTTAGATTCTTTTAATTTAAGATTTTCTTTCAAGATTTATATAAGATAACTTTTATATCTATATGTGTTATAATAGTAATAAATAAGAAATAAGTTCAATTATTTTTTAAAGTGAAAATTTTTCTTTTACATCCAATATTTATAATATGATTCTTTTTAAAGTTAAAATAATAAAAAAATCTGATTTTAAATGAAGATATGAATATATTTACATAATGTAGTTCATAAATTTTTTTTAAATTTTTTTTAAAGTCAAACAAATATTAATTTGGATTATTCATGTTAGAATAACAAAATATTTATTTTATTCTTCTTTATTTATCTATTATACTTAGTTTATAATTGTATATGTAATTAAATCCAAGTTTATCAAGTGGATATATAAGTTTTCTTTATTTAGATATATTTCAAAGTTATACAATTGATAAATTTTATCACGATACACATAAAAGTTGATAAAAATTTAATATAACTTAAGTATTTTTATTATAATATTTAATAATATATTAAATCAATTTATAAATGTGCTTGAAACATATCAAATATATAAATAGATGTTGAAAAAGAAAGTAGGATTTTTATTATTTGAAGAAAGAAAAACATCAACATATAAAATCACTTCACAAAGGTTTACTTATACATATAAATGAGAATCCCAAACACAATCATTAAATATTTTTTTCCCTCAGCTGACTTCGTTGTTCCTTATTTGATGACATCTCAATTGCTTAATTAGCTGCAATTATAACGAAACAAGTTTTATTAGTCACAACAATAAAGAAGTGTTGATATATATATATATATATATAAATAATGATTTCTTACCAAAATTAATTGGAACGATTGAATATATAGTCTGAATCAACGTGAGCAAAAGTAGCACCACAACTGTAGTAGTAGATGCTATTTTTCAAAGAGTGTTGAAGTACTCGTGTATAAAGATAGCCTTGTATTTGCTCGGAGGGTTTTCATAGAAATCATTTAAGCCATTGCACATAGAAAGATATTGTGAATTGAAACGTGGCATACTAAGGTATGAGTTGAAATTATTAATTATGTTAACCATTTTACTAGCATCACCAGTCATATTGACAATAATTTTCTTATCAACAAATATGTTCACATCTTTTTCAGTATTGATAAGAAAATCTAAAATCGCAACATATTCAGTGATGATTTTTGTAGTCAAAATGTGCAATTCCTCATATGCCATTACATTCCGAAAAAGCATTTCTGTTCCTTCATGAATATTCAAGCTTGGCATTATCAACACTTCCTCCTTAGAATAAGTCAAGTCAAGTAATCCTACATTTGGATTGACCCTAAATTTAAGACCTGCCTCCATTAGTTGACTTGCACTGTACACATAATTAATTTCATGGTATTCTTCTGGTGTTCCAAGATCAAGCTTTGATGATGATATTGCAAAAGATCTTAAAAGATCAGTAAAGTATTTTGGGGGCTCTTTTGGGTACATGGATCCAAAACCAAAGTCCATAAAAAGGTTGCAAGTAATCTCTAGAATGGAGGAAAATTTCTGACTTAAACTAGTGAGGTCATAAAGTTGTTCAAGAACAAAGAAAGGAAGTTGATTTTCTATTAGTATCAAGTCTAGCTGCATATCTAATAAAACTGATGGTTTTAAAAACAAAGGGTCCTTTCCTACCCAATATTCAAATTCATTACTTCTTATAGAAAACTCAATTACGAAACAAGTATCAATTAAAATCATATTTAAGAAATCATCAATATCATATTTAATAGGCTTAGAATAACAATATCGAATTCTTTCTTCTAACTCTTTAAGTTTCACAATAAAATCTCGCATAGGTATCTAGGTTCAATTTAGAAATCCCTTTAGATATTTCAGTTTAAACTCTTCCATTACCTCAAAAGTATTGTCTTTCTTACCAACATCACATGTTTTGTGATAAGGACCAATAGAAATAACTTGAGGTGTATATGCTTTTGGATTACTTTCACGAATTTTTGGTGGTACCCTGTAAATACATTACCTATCAAAATTATTTATTTATGAAGGTTCTACATTTTCAAGCATCTTACTCCATATTGTCTCCAAATGTTGTATTTCAATTATTAAATCACTTGATTGTCCTTCCATTTGCTTAAAATTCTGTAACATGAAGATTGTAAATCAACATTGATAGCCAAAATAATAATCAAATCAGCTAATATTGAAATATTGAATAAGCGTTCATATTATTCTATAAAGTATTACCCTCTTAGTAGTTTCTAAAATATTTAATATTCCTAAGTTGATAAAATTTACTAATGTTGTGTAACTAATTTAAAGAATGTGTATGTGCAATTAACTTTGATCCTTTTTTTTCTTCTTCTTTTTGTCATGATATAACACACTCATATGAAAAATAAAAACAATGTTTCTCCTAGGTTCAAAGATAAATAAAACAAGTGTATAAAACCAAAGAGTTTTGTATTATAAAAAAACACTATTAGAAAATGGGAGGATAATGAATTTGAAGCTAAAGGAGAAAGGAGGAGAAAGAACCTGAGATACTAAAAATTGTTGAAAATTAGAAACCAGAACTCAGCCATTGCTTCTGATTCAACTCACACAATGCTTCAGCTTTTATATACTCTTCAACTTCTATCTTCTCATTTTATTCTTTTAGGATAAAAAATATATATTTACGATTATATTTTAATGTTCAAATCAATACAAAATATATAATTAGAGAAATGATTTCATACTTTAATGCGTTTAATTATTTATAATATACTCTAATAACTAATTATTTTAATATATCTAAATTGTCATATTTCTGAATGATACGTAGTACCTATAACGAGGTTTGGGGAGATCGTCTTAGGCTCATTGCTACTGAGTCAGCTACAGGACTGAGTACTTTTTGGTTAGGGCCGAGAATACTTAGGTCCTTAAGATGGGATGGCCAATGGCTAGATTTATGTAAGTTGGTAAGTCTAAGGGGGACCCCAGTACCTGTTTGGTACACAAGTTCCCCTAATCATGAATGCTTGCAAGGTTGAGATGACTAGGAAAAAATAGTACTTTGAGAGTCAATTACTATTTGCTCTCATACTAATGGTGTTAGTCATGCAACATATGATCCGAAGTCATTCTGGTTGGTATCTAGGGTTCTCGACATTATTAATATACATAGAAATAGATGTTTGGTCTGATTAGTGTCTAGGGGCATTTAGGTTGTGTTTGAAATGGTTTGTTTCAAGCTTTTGAACTTCTCTTGAAGAAAAAGGAGAGAAACTTATATTAGTTGGAAAGGGTTTCCCTCTCCCTTGATGACGTGGAGAGTGTTGTTTCATGGAGAGGAAGAGTCAGGCATCCTCTGTTCACAAGGCTCGAGGCAATTATCATCATTGTTGGAGATGATTTGGTTTCTATCGTTTTTTGCTATAAGTATAGAAGAAAAGGTTTTAGACTGATTTGCTCACTTCACTTGTTCATGACTTCTTCCTTCTTACTTGAGATTTCTTGTTTCTATCAGTACGTCTTCTTATTCATCATCAGGGTCTGAGAAGTCTTAGGATCACTGGTCGCGTGGGGAAAATGATCGTGGTATGTTTGAGGACAAGTCGGAGGAAGGGTCATTGACCTACGAAGTACGAGAGATGGTAGAGATGGTGAATGTCGAGGACCACTCGGTGTCTCTAGACAAACAAGAAAGAGCGAAGTGGTCTCGACATGACCATGTGCCCCAAGTTGGCTATGAGTGGGTAGATCCTTCTATCTCCCTATACTTTTCAAGGTTTTGTCAAATAAAAAAATAACTTCGCTCGTGGAAAACCAACATCTGCTAATTGAAGGTTATGGGAATTCCCTTATCTCGGCTAGGTTATGTGGGCCCATCGATCATGTCTAACCAAGAAGATTCTGACAAAGAATTCTTCTATATGTTTGTCTGCTTCTTCATAGACTTATATGTTTGTCTGCTTCTTCATAGACTTACATGTGAGGTTGTCATTCGATGACTTTATAGTAGGCATTTTACAAAACATTAACGTGAATTTCATCCCAACTTCATCCAAATAGTTGGACTGTGTTGCAGGCGTTTCGAGTGTTGTGCGGATCTTTATCTATTGTTCCCACCTCAAGATTGTTTCTTCACAACTTCTGCACCCAGGGAAAAGACTTAACCAGTTGGGTGTCTCTAATTAGTCAATTGGTTAATACCCTCTTCCAGACATTCATCGTGAGCTACAAAAACTATAAGGGTAGCCTCTTCAAGGTGGTAATTGAAGAAGTTGAGAGGCCATTATTTTTCGATAGTGATCGGCCAGAGTTTCCTTTATATTCGATGAAGGCCTCGGTGCACTACAAGTTCTTGCCGATGACCCTTTTGTCTGTCTATAAGCAACGAGTGTTGGACATTTTAGATAAATTGCCACGTCATTTTTCTTGCTGACCTATTCTCAATAACTTTCTCAACCGTAGTCTCCCGGCTAATATATCTAGTATGTGTTGCTTTATACATGTGAGTATGGGTGTTCAAAACCGAACCGATCCAAAAAAATAACCGCAAACCAATTCAAAAAATCGAAAACCGCTTAAAACTGAATTTGTTTTTGGATATATATTTTTTTAAACTGCATGGTTTGGTTCAGATTTTAGATTTGAAATAAAAAACCAAAACAAACCAAACCAAAACGCTTATTATATTTAAATATAAAATTATATTTTTAAAATTAAATAATAATTAATAAATATATATATTTCATAAATTTCTTTTATTATATTATTTATAATAATATATATAATATTCTTCCTACATTATTTTTTTATTATATT
>BDMB01000080.1:0-14730 GCA_016859785.1 Macrotyloma uniflorum | reverse complement strand
TATATTTATAAATTGTATTATAATTTTTAAATATAAAATTATATAATTTATTTATAAATATAAAAGTAATTAAAATTATAAATAAAATAAAAATTATAAAATGTCTCTATATTTAATAAAATTTTATTATAAAATATGTAATAATTTTTTTTTAAAAAATATTTTATAATTTTTTAAAAAAAATATTTAAAAATTTAATAATAATAAAAATCACATAACCGATTCAAACCAAACCGCAAATATTGATTTGGTTTGGTTTGAATTTTATATTAATTAAAATCGAACCAAACCGAACCGCATTTGATTTTTATGTTTGGTTTGGACAAAAATTTGATGAAAAACCGAATCACGAACACCCCTACATGTGAGTATGTTAGCTATGTTTAACATTACTAAGTGTTGTGTGTTTTGGACGGATATTAGCAGTTGAGCTCAACATGCCAAAGAACTTGTTTAGGGAGACGCGCCAGAGGATGATTGTTGACGCTAAGAAGGCAATGGCCGAGACCCCTCCACAGTCTGGAGTGAACCGATTGTGAATCTGGAAGCTGTGTCTGGCCCCTCCAACCCTAGACGTCATAAGCAAAAAAGGAAAAGAATCAAAGAGACACTGGGAGGAGTCCAACTCATCAAAGAGGGGCCGACAAAACTTTGGGCCCGTGGAAGACATACTCAGCCAATCTCGTTTCTTGGGGGGAGAAATGAAAACGAGTAGATATATGTTTTTTGATTTAGCGGATGCGGATAGGGAGTACTTGTACAAGGCAAGTGTAGAGGAGTTACAAGCTTACTGGGTAGAGTTGTAGTCTCAAACTATGCTTGTCGACCAATAGATGATTGCTTAATAGAATAAGGAGTGAAGGGAAGTAAACAAGCTTTAAAACAAATTGGCGAGAGTTGAGAAGGAGGTGGTTGACGTTGTTAACACCAACTCTTTGCTACTAGCAAATATTAATGAACTAACGGAGGGACGCATTAAAGCAAAGGTTGATTTAAAAACGTTGAGAGGCAAACATGAGAGACTAGAAAAGAGATGGAAGGACGATATTTAGGACTTGGAACGAAATTTGACGAAGGCCCTTTCCACCTAGGCCGATATCCATAAGGAAAATAAGAAGTTACAATGCACCCTTGTGAACGAACATGAACTTGGTTTTAAGGAGGGTATTCACAGACTTTACATTTCAACAAGCAAGGCGAGCCTCTAGTGGCCAAAAAGTTTGATATCAGTTTCGACATTCATGAAGGGCAATTGACATCAATTGACGATATCTCGGAAGATGACGAGAACGAATCGGCCGCAACCCCTCCCAAAGACATCAATATAAAAGATTAGGCTCTTCTGCATTTTACTTTTGCTTGAACTCCCTTGTAAAATAATTCCATTTTAATGAATGGAAGTTTCCTTATGTACTTTCCTTTGCATTTTTCTTTTGCTTTTTTGCTTGTCCTCCTTTGTACTTAGTGGCTCGAGTTGTATTCAATAAGCATCACTTATGGTTAAGTGAAGTTTATTTAGTCGAGTTGTACTCGACAGACATCACTTATGGTTAAGTGAAGTATCATTGATTGAGTTGTTCGAAAAGTGCTTAGTAGGTATAACTTATAGTTAAGTGAAGTTTCCTTGGTCGAGTTGTACTCAACAAACATCATTTATGATTAAATGAAGTTTCCTTGACCGAGTTGTTCAAGTTGTACTCGACATATATCACTAATGATTAAGTGAAGTTTTCTTGGTCGAGTTGTACTCGACAGGCATCACTTATGGTTAATTGAAGTTTCCTTGACCGAGATAAATATTGTTTCATTGAGGCAAATTAGAATAAAGAATTAACGATTTTATTTCCCTTTATTGAAGGGGGAATGAAATGAACCAAAACAAATTACAAAAGTTAACTGTAATAAAACTTGAGTAAATTGACGTTTTATGATCGAGATAGCTATTTGTCAACCATGTCTTGCAGATGAAATATTTTATTGTCTATCACTTTCATTATCTTGTACAAACCCTCCAAATTAGTGACAAAAATATTTTCAATAGAATTTTTTTGAACTCTTGAGGTGATGTCTTCTTCTCGAAAGCTTTTAAATTTAATTTTTGAATTGAATCTTCTTCCACTCGTAACTCTAATAGAAAAAATAAAATTAATTACTTATATAAGGGAAAGAAAAAAATCATTTACGTTATAAGAAATAAAAAAAAAAAAAAAATAGAGTCTATTCCTACAACTAAATTCCTCATTCCAAATGTGTGTCTCGAAGCTTTTATCTTTGTTTTACTCTCTCTTTCTTCTATTTATACAATTACCTTTTAATTCATCCACTCACTGCATCCAATTACCTTTTGTTCATGTTGAAGAATTCTTCTCTCCCTAAGTGCCACTACAATATACTTAGTGGATTCTTCATCCTAAAATTGAGTCTTTTCTACCTCTAATATATTTAGCACTTTTATATATTCATTGAATGAATTTTTTCTAAATTTAACCACTTCTTTTAGGTTCAACATCGCACAATATATTTAATCCATTGAGTAGATAAGATATTCGTTTAACGATGTGATTCTAGTTTTTTTTTTTTTCATTTAAAATTCTTATTTTTTTTATTTAAGATGTTAAAAATTGATCAAATAATTTATAACTCTTTCAATAATAAGAATATTTGTATTTAATCGAAGTTAGAAATTTTTTTCAAGTAATTTTCTTATATTCACATATAATAAGTGCCTTAAATAAGATTATAAACAACTAATTTTTTACACTTATCACACACGTGTGGTAGGTTCATCGTTGAAGTATTTACAGGTTTCACAAGCTCCTTAATTCTTTCTCACTTGATAAAATACCAAGTTAAAGCAGAAGAAATAATCATTTTTGATAATACAACAACACAACCTTCTCTCTCCCTATGAATTACAAGAAGAAAAAAAAAACATTAAAATCTATATCAACTTGAATTGAAAACAATTATTACAAAAAGTTTTTGAATTCTCTTTTACTCTTCTCCCTCTTTTTTTTCCAAAATGCATATGTTATTTCAAAAACCATCATTGATTTGATCAAGAAAATATTAACTAATGTTAATTAAAAAAATAACAGAAGACTATATTAATAAAAAATTAAATCTAATAATATCAACTAAAAATTGATTTTAATAAACTTTAGCCTAAGATAAATTCTAAAAATATTGTTAAAAAACAATACTAAGATGATTGCATCATCAACTAAAGTAAGACAATAAAACCTTAATTAATATAAACTCAATGGTAGTTTGTTAGAATTCTAATTGCCTCTACGCCCAAATGAAGTTAAGCAAAAAAAAATCTAAAATAGAAATAATATATAAAATAGAAAAAAATAATAATATTAATCTAAGGATGATAAGAAAAAAAAAAAGAAAAATTAAATTATATGATATGAATGCAAGAAATATACTTAATCTCAAAATGTTTAAAATATGAGAAAGAGAAACGAAAGAGATATCTCATAAAAAAACAACTATAAATATAAAATAGAGTCTCATGTCTATGTATTATTTACTAAATGATATTGCAAAATGGTTTCTTTTACGATTTAATATATGAATCAATTGGCTCCTACAATACTTATAATATTGTAACTGAAAACAACCTCCACCCAGAGTTACAACTATGCCACCAAAACTTAGACCCAAGGTTTAAATATGTTTCAATTTTATTAGTCTACGAGTAAAACTTTTTATAGTTTTCGTCTTTTATAAATTTTATTTACTCTTTTAGTTTTAGTTTTTTTTTTTTTAGAAGTAATCATTATTTCCACTTGTAAAATAGCAACTCATAACAATCTAGTATTCCCAAACTTTCCATCTACTATGTAGGGTTTGAGTTTGAGAGATTAGGAGGTAATTACAGTTCAAAAAAAATTAATGAATTTCCTTAAGTATCCTATCAACTAAGACTTTGTTAGGCCAATTTCTAAAACTAGGAAGAATTAAAAATATCCTAAGTGCCACTTCCTTCTTAATCAACACGAAGACTTGGTCCGGTCTCTTGGATTTGTGCAAGAATTATCGCCGATTACGCTCCATCCAAGTATGGTACACACAAGCTGCCATAGCTGAGTACACAAATTTCCTCCTCGCTTTCTCTTTGAATGCAAACCGTAGCCACCGACTCCAGTTTACTAATGATGTGTCTACTATATTTCTTAAATGATAAAGGCTAAACTGAATATATTTTATATGATGAATCTATGTAAATTTTACAATATTATAAAGACTACAAATTTAATTTTAAAGACCAAAATCGTAGACAAAATTTTATAATGGTCAAGACCATAAAAAAAATTACAAGAACTGAAAGCATAAACATGATATATTCACTACTAGAAAATTGATAATTTACATCGGTTATTTTAGGTTATTTACATCGGTTATGGAACCGATGTAAATAAGGCCGATGTAAATTTAAAAACAAATTTACATCGGTTCTAAAATAACCGATATAAATTTGCTTCCAGATTTACATCGGTTGTTTCATAACCGATGTAAATTTGTTTTTATCTCCCTTCGCAAAAACGTAACCCTTCACCTCACCCAGAAGCCTCAACACACTCCCTCGCAAAATGCCCAGACTTCCCACAATTAATGCATGTGCTTTTCCCACCACCGTCGCCGCCACCACTGTTACCACCGCCATACCTTCCTCCTCCGTCAATGCTGCAATGTCTAGCTAAATGACCAACCTCCCCACACCGAAAACAACCACCACCGCTACCACCACCCCCGACGCTCTTCGCGGTGGCACAATCCCTCACCATGTGTCCAAATCAGCCACATCTAAAGCAAGAGCCGTTTCCGCCGCCGCCGCCTCCACCACCGCTGTTACCTCCGCGCACGCAATCCCTCGCGAGGTGATCGAAGCCGCCACAAACAAAGCACCCGCCTCCTCCTCCGTCGCCGCCGGAGTTGCTGCTTCGGTTGCAGTCCCTAACGAGGTGGCCATTGCACGACGCTTGTGAATCGTTCTTCCGCCATGAAATCGGTTCGATTTGAGAGCCAACAAACCCTAGGGAGAGCCTCAGCGTAGAATGCCAACAACACACCACTTGGTAGAGTCTCTCTTTATATATTATTCAATGTAAACCCTAAACACATTTACATCAGTCCTAAATGAACCGATGTAAATATACGATCAACTTTTCTTTTATTTACAAAAATGCCACCATTTTCATATTTACATCGGTTTACCTAATAACCGATGTAAATTTAACGATATAAATTATCAATTTTCTAGTAGTGATTATAAACCAAGCATAAGATTAGATTAAACTATCAATAGTGTCTATAAATATGTTTCTCATTTTGGCATATTTTAAGTAAGAAAAAGTTTTGATAGTTTTCTAGATAATGAGAATATGTAAAGTTTATCCAACGTGAATCTATATTCTTGTTAACTAACTAATGTAACTTAATTTTTATTTGTAAATAAATGGTAAAATAAGTACATACATATTTATAATATTTTAAATTAATTTAATTAAAAAAGAAACAGAATTTTACGAATTTATAAGCCAAGATTAAATATAGCAAAAAAATACTATATTTATACAATATAATTATCTGTTGTATAGCCTGACGTAAGTTTACTGTTTTATTTATATCTTTATCTATAGGTATCCAAAAATCAAGATTCTTGTTGCACTAGATTCCTAACTCATCAAGCTTTCATATGCAATTAGAATAACTCAATTTGGACAATAATTGAATTTTTGGCATGTGATTAAAGTAAAGTCTACCGTGGCTATAATGCTAAAGCGGATCCCCTTAAATTATGGGCTGCCTCAAGTTATCTAGGGCCCATCCATCAAGGAGACGAGTTGTAAATTATATATAGGACTTTAAGCTATGTAATAAACATATTTAGCATAAAGTATGATTCATTTGTGAAGATTACAAGTTCAGAAGTTGATTTCTACAAGAGTTAGTTAAAACGGTTAGTGTTGTACTGTTGTTTTGTTCTTACATTGCAATGAAGCTTGATTCTTTCCAGAACTCTTGTGTTCTTCGTACTCTCTTGCTTCTTCTCAGTTTTCTTTGTTACCACTCTTTGAAGATTGGACAACTCTACACAAGAATTCAAGTATTTTAATAATGATCAAGAAATTCAAGAATTAGGACATCAAGAAAACTCAAGTTGGAAGCAAGCTTAAAGACATAGAAGACTTAGTTTATAGTTGGGAGTGAATGATATCAAAAGGTAATCATCACTCAGCTCAGAGTGTTTTCTCAAGAAAACTGTGTTTCGAAAAACTATATTTCTCACTGGAATAATCGATTATGTAATCGGTTATGTGATTCTAAAAATAAATAGCTTGCGGCAATAATCGATTATGTAATCGATTATGTGATTTTAAAAATAAATAGCTTGCGGTAATAATTGATTATGTAATCGATTATGTGATTTTAAAAATAAATAGCTTGCGGCAATAATCGATTATGTAATTGATTATGTGTTTTTTTAAAATGAAAAGCTTGCGGCAATAATCAATTATGTCCATAACGTAATCGATTATGTTCGGAGATTTTTGAGGTCTATCTTTAATTTTGTATTTTTGCATGTTTCACTTGTGATTAGTGGTTGTAAAAATTCTGATAAATTAAAGATAGAAGAGTGTGGGATCATCTTAGGTTGAGGTGATTGGAAACTGGACGTAGGGTTAAAGGTTTAACCCGAACCAGTATAAATCTCTGGTGTTATCTTTCTCTTTCCCTTATCTTTTAATTTTTCCGTTGCGCTTTATAAAATATCTGTTAGACTAATTATTTCAAGAGGGTTAAAATTTGAATTAAATAAGAGTTAAAGTTTTAATTTTTATTCCATCAATTCACCCCCCCTCTTGATGCTACTTGGAAACAAGTGGTATCAGAGCTTGGTCTGATAAGGTATTTCTGAAAGATCTTTTGAGATGTCTATGCAGAATCAAATATACAGGGAAGGAGTGTCAATCAACCGACCACCACTCTTTGAAGGAGAGAACTATCCGTTTTGGAAAGTAAGAATGGAGATCTTTCTTCAAACCATTGATTATGGAGTTTGGAATGCAGTGCAAAATGGTCCGTTCATACCAACAATAATGCTAGCTGAAGGACCTACACCAAAACAATTCCTACAGTGGACACCAGATGAAAACAAAAGGGCTTAATACGATGTAAGGGCAAGAAATGCTATTAATTTTGCACTAACATTAAATGAATTTTACAAGATTTCCAGGTGCAAAACTGCCAAAGAAATGTGGGATACACTGGAAGTCACACATGAAGGCACAAAAGAAGTCAAGCGTGCTAGGAAAAACACCTTGACACAAGAATATGAGCTTTTGACCATGGTACCAAATGAAAGCATCGGAGACTTTCAAACAAGATTTACACATATAGTAAATCACTTGGAAGCCTTGGGAAGAAGCTTTGACAAGGAAGAGCTCAACACGAAAATCTTAAAGTCCCTGGACAGAAATTGGCAGCCAAAGTTCACAGCAATTACAGAATCAAGAGACCTTACAAAGATGGATATGGCTACCTTATTTGGAAAACTCAGAGAACATGAGCTTGAGCTTCAGAGACTAAAGAATGGAGAGGAGAACTATAAAAAGAAGACTCTCGCATTCAAAGCAGAAGAATCTGATGATGAAAACAAAGGTGAGAACACTAATGATGATTTTTCTTTGTTAGTAAAAAAGTTTTCCAGGTTTCTAAAGAACAAGAAAAATCAAAATCAAAAGAAGGAGAAAAGCAATCCTTCTTCAAACTTCAAGTGTTTCGGATGCAATAGAGTGGGCCACATCAAATCCGAATGCCCTTTTTCAAAGAAAGATGAAAAAGAAAAGAAGAAGGGTAAGAAGATGTTTAGAAAGAAAAAGAAGGCCGATATAGCCTGGGAAGATAATGCATCAACCACCTCAGAAAGTAGTGCTACTGAAAGCGAAGAAGAAGAGGAGGCAAATCTTTGCTTAATGACAAATGAAGATTTCGAAACATCACGGGTAAGTAATTCCGAAGATTACGATGATTTACATGATGCGTTTCAAGAACTTTTTCAAAACTTTGATGCTTTATCTAGAAAACATTCTTCTTTGAAAAATAACTTTCTAATTTTGGAAAATAAATTACAAGATGCTGAAAAGGAAAAAGAATTTTTGAAATCTAATTTAGAAAAATTAGAAACAATATCAAAAGGAAAAATTTGTGAAAATTGTGAAATTCTAGAAAACAAAATTTCTAGTCTTGAAAAAGTAATTTCAAAGTTTTCTAAATCAAGTGTGCATCTTGATACAAGTTTAAATTCTCAAAAAGAAAGTTCTAGTAAAGCTGGACTCGGTTTTAACCCTAGAAAAAGTCTAGAAAAACAAAAGACCATTTTTGTAAAAGAATCTATACAAACAAGTTTTCAAAAATCTTTTGTGAACGATTCTCAAAATAAAATTTATAGACCTACATTTTCAAGAACAAAATGTTTTTACTGCATGAAACATGGTCATACAGTAAATAAATGTTTAATAAAACATGCAGGTGTTCCCTCAGGAAAATTTGTTTGGGTTCGTGTAAAGAATTAATCATTATGATTAATTTTTTTAAATTGTTAGAATAACTGAGAATGTGTATACTAACCCCTAAGGACCCAAAATAATAAAGGGGACCTAAATCTATATGTTTGTGTTGCAGATTACCTCCAAGGAAAGAAAAGTGCTATGGTACCTAGACAGTGGATGCTCAAGACACATGACAGGAGACAAGAATAAATTTCAGAATCTCAAAATGAAGAACCAAGGATTTGTGACCTATGGAGATAACAACAAAGGGAAGATTCTTGGCTCTGGAGACATAGGTATCACTGAAAGTTTTGTGATCCATGATGTTCTCCTAGTAGAAGGGTTAAAGCACAATCTTTTGAGCAACAGTCAATTGTGTGACAAAGGATTGAAGATAGTATTTGAATCAAGCCACTGCCAAATACTACAAAAAGATTCAAATGAAGGCGCTCTAGAAGGTACTAGACTGAATAGTATTTATGTTATTGATCTTGTCAATGTTGCATCTAGAAACATCCCTTGCTTAGTAGCAAAGGAAGAAAATCCTGGGTTATGGCATAGAAGGACTGCACACATACATATGCATCATCTAAGTAGACTCATTGCTAAGAGTTAGTAATTGGTTTACCAAAACTAAATTTTGAGAAAAATAAAATTTTTGTAACATGTCAAAAGGGTAAACAAACTAAAGTTCCTTTTAAAAGTAAAAACATTGTTTCTACTACCAAACCTTTAGAGATGCTACACATGGATTTATTTGGTCCTTCACGAACTAGGAGTCTTGGTGGTAATTACTATGCTCTTGTTATAGTTGATGACTACTCTAGATATACATGGACATTCTTTTTATCATCCAAGAGTAATGCTTTTGAAACTTTTAGAAAATTTGCCAAGGCTATTCAAAATGAAAAAGAATTAAAAATCAAATTTGTAAGAAGTGATCATGGTGGGGAATTTCAAAATGAATCCTTTGAAAACTTTTGTATTGAATTAGGAATTTCACATAATTTTTCTTCACCTAGGACACCTCAACAAAATGGTGTAGTAGAAAGAAAAAATAGATCTTTGGAAGAACTTGCTAGAACAATGTTAAATGAACACAATCTTCCTAAATATTTTTGGGCTGATGCTGTGTCTATAGCATGTTATGTTTTAAATAGAATTTTAATAAGACCTATTTTGAAACTTACTCCTTATGAATTATTTAAAAGAAGAAAACCAAATATTTCTCATTTGAAAGTTTTTGGATGTAAATGCTATGTTTTAAATAATGGAAAGGATAATCTTGGTAAATTTGACTTAAAAGCTGATGAAGACATATTCTTGGGTTATTCTTTGTCTAGTAAAGCATAAAGAATTTTTAATAGGAGAACATTGCATGTAGAAGAATCTATACATGTAACATTTGATGAACAATTGGACCTTGAGGAAAACCCTCTTGAGTCAAGAAAGAAATTGATAGACACAGAAGAAGAGAAAGCAAAAATGGAAAAATCTCAGGAAGAAGATCCAATATAAAAATCATCCAGTGGAAACAACATAGAAGATTTCACTCGAAGCCTAGAAGATCTTTCCATAAATGAAAATCAAACAGTTGATGATCTTCCAAGAGAATGGAGAACGCCAAGAGGATTATCAATGGACAACATAATAGGAAGCATTGATCAAAGAGTTACCACAAGAAACAAATTGAACAATTTTTGTATGAATGTAGCTTTTGTCTCTCAAGTTGAACCAAAAAGCATTGATGAAGCCTTAAAGGATGAATATTGGGTAAATGCCATGCAAGAAGAGCTCAATCAATTTAAAAGGAATGAAGTATGGAATCTTGTGCCAAGAACAGACTCCCTACAAGTTATTGGAGGCAAATGGGTGTTTAGAAACAAGCTTGATGAAAATGGAAATATAACCAAAAATAAAGCAAGACTTGTAGCCAAAGGATATAGCCAAGAAGAAGGCATAGATTATGATGAAATGTATGCCCCTGTTGCAAGACTTGAAGCAATAAGGATACTGCTCGCATATGCTTCAATAATGAAATTCAAGTTATTTCAAATGGATGTGAAGAATGCCTTTCTAAATGGTTACATACACTACAAGAATAAAATGATTTACCCATGAAATATTTCCCACTGATTTTTTTTTATGTGAAAAAATTAATTACCCATTGAATATTTCCCACTGATTTTTTTTAATGGGAAAAAAATTAATTACCCATTGAATATTTCCCACTGATTTTTTTTATGGGAAAAAAATTAATTATCCATTGAATATTTTCCACTGATTTTTTTTTATGGGAAAAAAATTAATTACCCATTGAATATTTCCCATTGATTTTTTTTTATGAAAAAAAAATTAATTACCCATTGAATATTTTCCACTGATTTTTTTTATAGGAAAAAAATTAATTACCCATTGAATATTTTCCACTGATTTTTTTTTATGGAAAAAAAATTAATTACCCATTAAATATTTTCCACTGATTTTTTTTTATGGGAAAAAAATTAATTATCCATTGAATATTTCCCACTGATTTTTTTTTATGGGAAAAAAATTAATTACCTTTATTTGATAATATTTTATATGTAATTTAATTTTCATTAATATTTTTTTAATTTACTATTACTGATTCCGCCACTTTTCAAAGCTTTTAAAAAAAATGCAATTTATAATAAAAGACAAAAATCTCATTAGTTATAAAATGAGAGACTTCCCCGTGTTAGGCAAGTAAACCCAAATTTGGGCCTAAAAGCAGACTCAGCCCATATTTCAATTTATAGACTTCTCCTTGTAATATGAATGCCTGCCGCTTCTTCTTTCCTCTCGCGGGCTTTGTCTCATACCTCTGACAGTCACGCTTCCCAGTCTCTCAGCGAGTTAGAAGGCGATTGAGGAGTTTTTTTGAATCAATATCCGCTATTCTACATCACAGTTGGCCGGAATCATCACAGTTGGCCGGAATCAGCGGTGGATCCTCCGCCTGAGCCAGTCAACTATATCTGCGGAGGTTTCTTCCCTAATCTCATCTCACTTTCACCTATTCGCGTTTTTCTTTTATCTTTTCTCTGTGTGATTTTACGCTGAAGCCTGTGCATCGATCTTAAGTTCTTAACATCATCAACTGAAGTAGCTGCTACTAGCTAGACTAGCGAGGGAAAGGAGTCTGTCTGTTCTGTAAAAGCAATGCTTCTGTGAGTTTCCTTCATCTGTGCTTGCATTAATACAAGTTGGTTTTGCATGTTGTTCATTGGGTTACCTTGATTCACGAACAAAATTGAATTAAGCTTTTATGTGTAGTTCTTCTGGTAGGACCTTAAAACTGAGACGGGCGAATCTTGTCTGGCGACAGAGGGGTCCCAATATTTTTATTCAACCCTATTTATTGTTCAATAGTATAAATATAGTTGGTTGTGTAGGGGGTGAAGGTTAATTAATCCCTAAAATGCTATGAATGTGCATCTTATATATCTTCTATGCAATACTCATTATTGTTCTTATTTTTCAGGGTTGCCAAATCTGGAGGTCCTTGACTTGACTTCTAACAAGCTGGATAATGCTGCCAGCATTCTGTCTTGTTTGGATACCATTTCATCTCTTAAGTCTCTATGGTTGAGTAATAATGGGTTCAATACATCATCATTAAACCTCGGTGAGACTAACTATATATATGTTCTTTTTGTTATAAAATTTGACAATAATAATATTTCTTATTGTTATGATGATGTTCTTCTAATTTTTGTTTATACCGTTTCTTTTGTCACAATACGTCGGCTTCTTCTAACTCAAATTTTGGTTTTATTCAATACATATGTATAAGCTTTTCAAACTCTCTCATCAAAGCTGCGTAATCTGGAGGTTCTTGACTTGTCCTACAACAACTTCAACGAGGACAGTGATATTGCATCTGCTCTTAGTGGACTTTCATCCCTCAAGTCGTTATATTTAGAAAACAGTCAATTAACTTGGAGATCAATTTTCAGTAAGCCATACTTTCCGTAGTTCAAATCTTCATATTTTTTTTAATAGAAAATATATCTAACTCTCTATAATCGGAATATATATTGTTGTTAGATATATCAAAATTGAGTTCTTTGGAGATCCTTGAGTTAGGTGGGAACCAGTTGGATGAGAGTATTTCGTGGCACATAGGTTAGTTATGATTAAAGTAGATATGATTTCCTTATATGCATATATTCTTAGTGTGTACTCATCATAACAAGTTTATGCTTTCAATTTTGCTTTTATCAGATAATGAAGGATTTAAATGGCCAACCAATTTACAAGTCCTAGGCTTGGGGGGAACAGTTTCACCAACAAAACTCTCTCATTTCTGAGTGGCCTTCCACGTCTCAAATCTCTTGATTTAAGCCAGAATCAATTAGAAGGATCGCTAAATATAAGTGGTCAGTATTTCTTTTTCTCTCGACACATTAATGGCTTTATATTATAATTACACGCAATTAACCACACCAATTATTTAAAGCTTTTAAAATGGACAGTAACATCATATATGATTGGGATTTTGCATTGATTAAGGATCAACATAAGGAACTGTGGGAGGGACCAACTGGTTGTTACTACTTGTTTAGTGCTTCAATGCAGTTAATCAGGAAACACAGTTGCACTACTTCATATACACAAAAGAGGATATATGTTAACTTTTTCACATTTGCTTGTAATTAACCAATTTCAGGCTAATTCAGCTTAATTGGGTCATTAATGACCAAGCACTTGAGTGGAATTAAAAAAGTAGTTTCATTGGTGTAAAACTTAGCTTAAGTTACTTATGGAACATATGTGCTCAATCAAAATGATTAATACCAATAATACATAATTGATTTGAGCTAAGACAGAGTATGCTACCCTTTGTAGGGGAAGTAGTCCATACCATAGTTTAAACCTCTGTTAGAGATAGGGACTATAATTGAAGGCTTCAATAACACCAAAACTAGAGTTGCCTTTCTTTCGCAGTGTTTCCCTAGTATCTCCTTTTTGAGGCTCTAGCGATGATGCCTGCCTAACATTTTGCTAGCATCCCCTTTATTCGTAGCTCTGAATTTTTAAATCCTTTTTTTCTTCTTACCTCTGAGAAAAGACCTGGGTCATATTCACTATCATCAGAAACATAAAAAATAGGAAGCATGTAGAGAATCTGGTCTCCTGTGAGTCAATCTCATTACAGCTAATTGGTCGGCACAATAAATTACATAATCTCAGTGAAACCAGAAACTCATGTCTCTTACATCCAGAAACATTCAGCCATGTACTTTACACAGTTAGTTGAAGGTCAAGAATCAAGATATGTTTGGATAGCAACTATAAACACAAAAGGTCAAAGATGCTTTCTTCTTCTGTTGTTTGAGTGAAAAATGAAAAGACCCCTCTAACTAACTCCTGGACAATTTCAAACAAGGGATTAATTAATTTAATTATAACCACCAGTTTAAGGCATTTTTTTGAAGTAAAAAAATATGATGAAAATAAACTTGTTATTTTTGTGTTTGCTTAGGTTGCACACTTGCTCGACAAAGCAAATAACTACTTGACACCAGCACTGTCTGTCTTAGAGAAGAATACCTGATCATCCCTTGTTGAGACAAATTACTTTGCAGAAGTAAGATTTCATAAATTTCCTACCCACCTTCTTCTGCTTCTACATGATTGCCTAAAGTGATCCATGTAACTATTTTTCCTGTATATATTCTTGTGTAACCCAAAACTACATGTTGAGAAATTAAATATGTGTATAAATTCCTTCTTTGAAAATTGAAATATTTCAAAATATAGATTTCAATGGTTAGAATGAATCATGCCAATCAATGATATGGATATGAGCATCTTGCCTTGTACAATGAAACAATAGCTGAAATATAATTTTGGTTGTTATATATATACTGATTTCACTTTTAGACTCTTTAAACTGAGTTTTAATTTCTGTGTTTGTTTAAAAAGTGAGCACTTTTGGTTTTTGCCAGGATACTTAAAGGGATACATAGTAGAAGGTAAAATTTTCATGCATGGAAAACATGATTCGTTTAAATTATGAAAATGGGGTATCATGATTTTAAGCCATGGTTGGTTATACATATTTCTGGAGAATAAAAAATTCCTGTATATGGGTTGAATTTTTTTTGTTTTTAATATATATGTTTTTTCTTTCTTTTCA